>MVJL01001444.1:0-29337 GCA_002156465.1 Macrocentrus cingulum | reverse complement strand
CACGGTTACCGAGATATAAGCGTTTAAACAATTTTCAAGATGGCGGCGAACGCAGGAACAAATTTTGTCCGCAAAATGGAAAATTAGCATTAGTGGGACACCCTCTATCTGGTTTTTTACAAAATAAGGATACATCAAATTATGTTTTGAGATTTTCTCTGTTGGATGTACTACGACGACGATGTCGCGTAGCTTGCGAGTGTGTTCATCAACTGCAGTTTCTCTATAATATGTACGCCTCCCTCGGTAAAAACATAATTTGGGCTTGTACGACGACGATGTCGCGTAGCTTGCGAGTGTGTTCATCAACTGCAGTTTCTCTATAATATGTACGCCTCCCTCGGTAAAAACATAATTTGGGCTTGCATAATTTTATATATCCTCCAGCACAAAACGCACGGTACATATACTCTTTCTGTGCGTATTTCGTGTCTTAATTTTCTTCATTATCCCCCTTTTATTTCCACAGTTTCTCTCCGCCGCGCGACTATTTATTCTTACCATGTGTACATGTGAGAACGCACGGGCAGTATTTTTTGCGGGCGCAGTCGTGCCTGAGTTGGCCGCGCGGTCGGCTTCGGTCACGGAGTGAGTGAGACAGGCCACGAGTGGCCAAAGAAAGAAAACGAACAAGCGACGACGACGATGATGAGGGAGAAAGAAGCAAAGAAGCAGAGAGTGAGTGTAGTCGACGGCGGGGCGCGCATACGATGCCTGGTCACGAAGAGGATGAGGCAGTCACGCCGTCGGCCGGGAGAGAGGGGAAGGCCAACAATATTCGTGTGCAAGAGGGGGTGGCAGACTGCATGGTGGGGGACAAGCTCTCGTTGCTGCGGCAGTAGAGTAGCGGCCTTCGACGCGGCTTCATTAACCGATACTTTGTGAAAGCGCCATTTCCCACAAACTGTGACCTCATTTAAATGAGCTTTTTTTCGCACTGCAATTTCTTGTGCATCCTAATCACTGTGACACACTTGTGAATATTGTGCATACATTGAGTGCTCGGCAGGCAATCATTTCTGTCCAAAGATTTGCATCGAGCCAAGTAACATGCGAGTGTGAGAAAGAGAGAAGAGGCTGTTGGAGTTTCCAAGGTCTTTTGTCCCTCCTCATGTCGTGAATATACGATTGTTGCTCGATTAGCCTCGCTCTCCTTCCAACAAACAAGGATAACCGTCTCGATAAGGCTTCATCGCTTTCAATATGTGTATGTGTATACGTGTGCGTGTTATTATTTTTTACTAAACTATCTTCAACTCGTGGATTTTATTACACTATTTTAATTTGGAGCAATTTATTTCTTCCTGTCGTCTAATCCCGAGACGCGCAAGGCCTTCTACAAGTGCAAATACATTGGTTTAAGTGAATTTTGCAAGTCAAGGCGAGTTTCATTGTCCAGATCTCGGTGTATAGCCGAGTCGCGAAAGGTGCAGGGGCTGAGGAGCTGAGAGGGGATTGTGCCCGTTATCCCTCAAGCGACTATACCTAGTTAGTTGCGTACAGTGAGTGGTGAAGAAGATGGCACAGTGATACAGGAGTTTTAAGTGAATGCCGTGGGTCGTTGACCTGTAGAAGTTTGAAAAATTTTGATATTCTTCTTAGAAATGTTTTTTTTTTATTGAATATTTTTTTTTTGCTGTGCACTTTTTTCTATTTCTGACGTGGTGGGGCTAGATTTGAGTGCTCAAGTGTGATATGATGGTGTTGAGACGGTCGACTGTGACTGGAGCATGCCGCCGGTGCTAGGAGGCAGTGGCGCGGCGGCAATGGCGGTTCTTCCGGCGAGCCCGCAGACTGCCACGCAGGGAAACCCGCATCCCCATCACAACCAAACGGGACAGACGCAACTTTTACTTGCTACTGGCACACAACCGCAGCCACAGCTGCTTTATCAGCCCTACAATTTTACGCCAGCGGGCTCGCCCTCTCAAGCAACTGCTTTTCAGCATCACCAACCGTCTTCCGGCCAACAACACCGTCAACATCAGGCCTTCCTTCGCGATCCTGCGATCGCTATTGCCCTGTAAGTTTCATATGATGGGCTACGACGCGATCATCAATGTATTTTCTCAATTTTTTTTATTTTTCTTATTTAAGAAAGTGTCTACGTGATTTTTTTGTCTTCCGGAAAAAGTGATATATGTATATCATTTTCTTTTTTTTCTTAATGGGAATCCATCATCATCAGTGACCAGCAGTTTTCGAAACATGTGTTTCTTGTTACGCTGCGGGTGCAGTTGTAAAAACCTTTAAATTATTTTTAAAGGCTTATTTCTGCTACCTCTCTCCATCTTTCTCTTTTTCTTCTCTTCATTTATCACTTTCTGCATGGCTGGAATTCAATCTGCGAAAAAAAAAAAAAAATGATTGACATTGAAAAATGATATTTTCGTTGAAAATTCATTGAGAAAATTTTTCTTTTTGTATTTTTTCCGCTTCATCAAAAGATTTTCTTTGAGCGTTTTGTAATAAAACCCAACCTGCTGTATATATCCTCCAGATAAGCACCTGACAAAAACCAATTTACAATCTATTTCAAGGTCGTTGAAGGTCACTAATGTCGGTATATGTGTATATCCTGTTAGGATTAGGGGGGTCAGTGAAGGCTTGGGAACTTTCGTATAAGTCATCGTGGGGAAAAATTTTTTTTTCTGATCTGGGTCAATAGACGCTCTCATTTGTAATAATCGCAATCGTAAAATTTATAGACTGCTGTCTGTATGATTTTATTTAAAAAAAATATATCGCAATTTTTCTTTCGTCAACAATAATACTTTATTTCAATTTAAAACGATTTTTGTTTTAATTCGTTAAAAAATTTATGAGGGATTTGTATTTAATTTTGTTTTTGAATTTTCGGGCAAGTCATGCAAACAATAAAATCGAACGTGTGGCCTTGGGGCTATAGTATAAGTAGGTATGTATATCTAATTGAGACATGAGGAGTCTATATAAGAAGATTACGATTATTGCCCACGCGAATTGAAATATTGGACCGAGTGGAATTCATGTGTCGTGCAGAGAGTAAAATATCTAAAGAGACATATGTACTTTTGGCCGGAAGCCCATTTGGCTCTTGAATTTCGCGCTAAATACAACCGAACAAGTGAATGTCTCTCTCGTTTCTATTTTTTTCCCTCAATCTTTTTCTCTGTATGTCACCGTCAAAGCGTGGGATTGAATACTCATTTATGCTCATCACTCGATAAAACAAAAAAATCGAATGAAAAACCTTTTTTTTGTGTAAAAAAAAATATTTAAAATTATATTTTCCATTAATATAGGTCGCAAACTAGAGAATTCAAGAGATAACTTTTTTTTTCCGTCAATACATTTGTGTCTGGAGTTTTATTGTCTGGAAGAGAAAAAAATTCCAATTCCCCCTGGGATTTAGCGTTATTTCTACACCCTCAGATTCACGAGCGATTACAATTTTCCTTGATGAAAGCTACAGTAGCAGAAAATGGTCATTATTTGAGCTCACGTTTGCGTCGTCGTTGCGCCCATTCAAGCTTCTATATCCCTTTTACTTCCGTTGGCCCATCGATCAACAAAGTGATATCACTCTATTTTGTTTTTCCTTCATCCAAGTATATAGTATCTTTTTTCGACCTTTGTATCAATCCCCGTTTTTTTCCACTACACCCTGTAATCGCGTCGCACGCTCACGGTCAGTGAACTCATTTTAACCCCCATTGTGTCCTTCAGACAACGTTTTTTTTATTAAATCTCAATTTATGCCTGAAGCTTATTCATCGTTTAATGACGATGCGCTTAGATGACCGTGGATGATTCATTTTACATCTTTACATGTGTGCCACAGATTATTTTTTTAATGTAGTGTATAAATCATTATACAAACACGCATACAGCGTGTATTACGCCACGTAGAAATCATTGGGGAAGTCAGTTTTACGAGTGCAGAAAGCGTAGGAATTTAAAACTAGTCATTTTTTTTTTTAAATTACAGTCATCACCTAGTTGATGTTAGACTAGAGCTGAAAAGTGAATCAAAATTACACTCTATTTACAATTTAGTGTTGAAAGTGATCTAATTATACATGTGAATCGAAGATAAATTATGTATTATCAAATTTCGTTTTAATTCTTCAATTTTTTAATCCATATTAAAGATTTTTTTTGTTTAGTTTTTTATTTTGAATAGTAGATTATCAATATTATTCAATTGTTTGATTGAATAAAAACGTTTGTCTTCATGTATGACTGAGTATACTACCGTATCTTGGTATATGTATTGAAATTACTCACAAGCAATAAAAACGCGCAATATTCCGTCCACGTAACAAGTATGTACATAAAAATAACTTGCGTAATTAATGAATGCTTATCTTCCTTTATGTCTGATATAGCACATACTTGTGTGTATAGAAATGGGGCATATATTATTATTTAGTTGTTTGACATTATTATTTATTTATTTATTTGTTATTTTAACTTTTTTGTTGCCAACAATTCTTACGGCGTTTCTTCTCTCTTCATTGATAACAACACAGCTGGACAAAGTTTGTCAGATGACATGAAAGAAAGAGAAGTGAGAGAGAGAGAGAGAGAGAGAATGTTGAAGATTTTGGATGAAAAGTTTTGAGCAGCAAAGTTTATCGGCGCCTGTATAAACCTATCCAAAACTTTTTCCAACGTCTTGTTGACTCCCTGACGTCCTTGGAAGTTTTTAAACTTGTGTTTGAGAAACTGATATATATAGATAGATATATCTATATAAAATTATAAAATTAAGATTCACCTTTTTTTAACAATTTTTTTTTTTTTTAATTTATAAATTCTTTAATACTGTCATTTTGAAATATTTTGAAATTATATTTTCGTCACTGCTGATCGGACATAATAAAAAAAAAATGTAATGACCATTTGAAGATTATTAAATTTCCCCATTTTTTATGTATAAACAAAATTTTTTATAAAAGTCAGTTAACATATACTTATATCAATATATTTCATTAATTTTAGATACAATTGAATTAATTTATATATTATTCAACAGTTTTTATAGTTTAACTGTATAATCTTGATCAATTTTTTTTTTTATTTGCAGAGAACGAAGGGACGCCGAAGTGAGGGAGCTCGAGAAACGCGAACGAGAATCCAAGATGGAGCGTGAGGAGAACCCGAGAGCAACTGAACAGGCAGTTTGCCAACACTTTGAAGAGTCGCTGAGGCGAGCTAAACAAAAGCAGGTTAGACCTTTTTGCAAGAGTGCGGTGTGAAGCTCATATTTGAGTACTAATCGCTCAAATGAATCCAAAATTCCCACTTCCTCTCGTCTCAATTGAACATGAAACCTGATTAAACCACAAATCACGATGCTGGACAAATTTTTTATTTCTCACTTGAATTCTTTACATATACAAACTATATATAGGTACTTATTTAAACTGGTCTGAGTTAATTTATTCTTCACGTTTTCTCCTTCTTCGTTTTTTTTTTTTTCTTTCGCTCTCCACAAAACTCGTTTCAATGTGCCTGGAAGTAATCGATGCATTCCAGCACCTGCCCTTTGTCCATCAACCGTCGTCCCACCATTCCAGTTCAATATGTAGTAGCTGCTGGAGCGAAACCTGTCCCGAGAGCTCGTGCTGCACGCGCCCATGTGTGCGTGATAGTAAAAAAAAATTAATAAATTTTTTTTTCGTTGCTTCTTTTGGTTTATTTCTGTCTTCCGGACTTTGATAAATACTCGATACTTATAGATTGCCCTTGGATTTCTCAGTTTAGCGGATTTTACCGTTTTTTTTAACTGTCTTTGTCTTGACCTTCCTTTTATTAAAATATTTATTTGACGATTATTCTTGTTGGATATTATCGCGACAAAGTCGCAGATATCCATTGGATTAGTTGGATATCATCTCACACGTTCCATTATTTGCAATGCAAACTCTCTCGACAAGTCGTGTCATTAATTATGCACTCAGTCTCTTGAATTGTTGGTAACAATGGATGACGCCTCTTGCAGATAAAATATATGCGTACATGTAACGCTTGTGCTTTATGCAGCGCAATCTTTCACTTTTATTTGAGACTCTCTGCAAAAAACTCTCTCATATGTTCGAGGGACAGGTGTTGCGAGGCTTCGAGGAATTCCTGATGAGATTCATGTTCTTCTCTTTTATCTCTGTTTCAAACCTCGCTTCTCTGGCTTTTCTAGTTTTCTCAAAATCTCCCTCTTTCTCTGCACGCTGGAATAAACACGAGAGACAAGGTTAAAATGTGTTTAGTGGTGAAGGGAAAGTTGTGTACATATTTTAAACTATAAAACACGTTTTGGAAGTTTCAACAATATGGCGGTTGGCCGCTTATCGACTTTAGTCAGATTAGTTCGAGTTCCAGACTGTGATTTCTAGTCTTGTTACTGAATTTTGAATTATATTCGTTTGGTTTATAGTTGAGGATCTTTTTTAAATGTGCCTGCTGGATTATAATTGAATTAATTAATTAGAAGGTTAAATAAAAGTTTTTATCCGTTTGTTTTTTTTTCGTTGACTAAGTCTCTAAACTCAGAGGAGCATTGATCGCGTGTAATTGGACAAGCGCACCGCTGGAGCCACTAACAATCTCCATTTACTTCGGAGAACTTGTGCAACAAATACTAGAGAATGTCTACATTGCGCTCATATTCTCTCTCGATTTTTCTCGCCTACATAATTCGTTGTGTCTCTTTTTTTTTCAAAAATATATTCCCTCAATGAATTTATTTACAACTAATCATTTTTAACAATGTTTCTCGGTGATTTTTATGAATTTGTAGACTTGATATGTGATGACTTAACCCTTGTATTTCAATTGACCTCGATAAAAGATTGTGTTGAATTAATAGTTTGATAATTATCAGTGAGATTAGACATCTTACCAATAGAATTGATTTCTCTCCTTGAAGTTATGCAGTTTTTAATTTCTTTTCTTGATTTTTTTTTCTAGCTTCAATGTGTCGTTTAAGCGGATTAGCTATTTTTCCTTTTTTTTTTGTTTTATCTATCATGTCAGTACAACTTTATCTCCATTTATCTGTTTGTCTTGGGCATTAATATTCTTGAGTGTATATTCACAGAGACGATAAGATATCTACTGATGATAAGAAATACTTTTTGTTGTACACGACCTGACGATTGAGTACAAACTTCAATGTCCTTGGATACAATTAGCCGAGACGGACATTTATTAGTGTCGTTGACCCTTTCTTGTATACATCTAGATATTATATAAAATCTTTTCTATTTTACTACTGACACAATTTTTTTTTTTCGTGTTATTCGTTTTTCCCCCCATTATACAACTGAATGTGATTAATCGTTAGACAATCATCTCAACCTGCTGAATTAATTTTTCAAAACAAAAAAAAACTTTGTTTCGAAAGAGTTTGTTGGAATTTGAAATAGTACGCTACATTATCGACCAGTGATTATAGGGTAGAATATTAGTGAGGTTAGAGTATTCAATGTTTTTTTGTGATTAGATAATTTTGCGATTATTCCTACTTGAAAAATGTTTTATTCTAATATATATTTGAACGAGCGATAGATCGACAGCAGCACAACTGAGTCAAATATGTGGGTTGACATTCACACCAGTCTGGGGTCGATTAGCATAGTAATCTTCCTCAATGCTTGGTTATTATTAGACTCTCGTTCTTGACAGGCTGCTAAGTAGAATATCTCAAGGCTTGAATAAGTGCGTTGAGAAAATAAGTGATAAATCGAGGAAAAAAAATCCTAGAATAATTATTTTCTACTCTCATAACGGCAGTATTGATTGAAGTAGGTATCTTATGCTCCGCAGATGAACCTACAGTGGAATCCATCATTGATTTCACATTCACTGCCACCACCAGGAAGTCGAACTCACGGAGTACCGCCGCCGTCCTCAAGTTTGCAGTCCTACGGTCATCACCATCCAGGTGCTGGTGGTGGTGTTCAAGCGCATCCGATTGCTGTGCAACAGCGACGGGAACGCGAGGAGCGCGATGCGCAGTCGAGAGATCGCGAGCAGAGAGAACGAGAACGAGAGCATCTGGTTGCAACGGAGAGGCTACACAGGCAGGCGGAAGCCAGAGATCACGTCGCGGCACACCGAGCTGCTTATTATGCTGTTTCTACATCCCAACCTCAACAGGTAAAGCGAGATTTTCCGCTTTTTTTTGTATCCAATCACCACGAGGGACCTGTTTTGAACTGATTTTTTCTTCTTTTTTGCACTCAGGTCCTGAGACCATCGAGTGTGCCGAGTAAAGTCGAGTATGCCCCACCGCCAGCCCACTCAAGAACATCAAAATCAACGCATCCTGTTGTTTCACATCACGAAAAACAACAAAATATTGGCCCACCTCACAGCGGGCTGCCCAAAGCCGAGCCCAATGTCAGTCTTTTTAGTTACTCATCGTATCAGCCGCATCAAGCCGCCTATATGCATGACATGAAAACAAAAAATGATCTTCAGCTGAAGCCACACCCTGGAAAAAGTCTTGGGGTGATGGAGAGGGATCATCATGGCAGGGAAATTTTGTCAAATCCACCTCCACTCTTGTCCGATCACAAGAGTTCGGTAATAGTTAAAAATGATCAGGGCAGAGAGCATCCAAAGCTCCCGCACTCGTCCAGTCCAAAGATGATGTCATACCTAAGTGTCCAACAGCAGCAGCAGCAGCAGCATAAAATGATCAGGGCAGAGAGCATCCAAAGCTCCCGCACTCGTCCAGTCCAAAGATGATGTCATACCTAAGTGTCCAACAGCAGCAGCAGCAGCAGCAGCAGCAACAACAACAACAACAACAACAACAACAACAACAACAACAACAACAACAACAGCAGCAGCAGCAGCAGTCACAGCAGGTTGTTGCTCAGCAGCACAAATCTGTTCAACAACAACAACAACAACAACAACAACAACAACAACAACAACAGCAGCAGCAGCAGCAGTCACAGCAGGTTGTTGCTCAGCAGCACAAATCTGTGGCCTACGAGTACAGAAGTCCAACGCAGAGTCCACACCATCTGCATCATCTGGATAGTCTGCAGGCTAAGAGTTTGCAGCAAAGTACTGGCAGTAGTAGTCATCACAGTAGATCCTCTGGGCCTCCATCTCATCCCCCAAGTCCTCACGGACATCCACCACACCCACACAATCGACAGTCACCTCTAATACAGCCTCATCCACATCAAGCGCCACATCCGTCACCCCCTGAGGCTCGCTATTTGAGCAGGTCTGAATCTGGACTGGCTTACACGACGTCAAAGTCATCTTACTCATATCCCCATCCTCCGAGCGCATCGCCAACTACTCATTACCCAAGTCAACCGGGCTCTAAGCCCAAAGTCAGCAGTCCAGCTCCGCCTCACATTTATGGCAAGCCTAATTCCGGAATTATGACGGGAACTCCAATTTCACGAGCATCTGAGGCCTCTGTTGTCACAGCACCGCTGCCACTTACCTCAAAAGCCAGCAATACGCCATATCAAGTTGGAAATTCATCACCTCAACCACCGCCAGCGCATACGAGTCGCTCTGTGCATGACGGAAGGGGCTTTGCGAGTGCAATGTCCTTTTCTAAACTTCCACCACCACCTCTGCATGGATCACCACCTACTGCAGCATCTGCGCCACTGTCTAGGCCAATTGTCACACATCCAGGTCACCATGTAAGTCTACATCAGTCTGGGCCGGTAATTCCACAGTCTACAGTCTCTCTTAATACGTCATTTCAAACGCAACCATTGGATTTGGGCGTTGAGAGATCTGTATCGCCTAAGAGGAAAGCTTCAATGCCTACTGATGGTTGTGGACAGCCAATTGCCCTTGAAATTAAAAAAAGAAGAACTGATGAGCCTCAACCACTGTCTGTACAGTGTGTAGGACCGTCGGTGTTGTCGAGAGTCAGCGAACCGAGTCCGCTTATTGCCTCGGCTGCCACGTCCATTACCACAGTCGTAAATACGGCTCTGTTGACGCAAGCGAATGCTCAAATACATCAGGAACGAGGTTATGTATCGGTTAGCCCGGCACCCAGAGCCGCCAGCGATGATGGATCTGTTAGGCCCTCGAGTACGGGCAGTGTTAGCTCACTCAATCCGAGTAATAATAATGCAAGTTGTGCACCAAGTCCTGCGCCTACGGCAAGTCCTGTTCCACCTGCAGCAGCTCCTAGTCCAGCACCCAGTGCCCCTGGCACACCTATTAAGACTCAACCTGCCAATACTGACAGTGAAAAGTCCAATAGTCCAGCTCCAAGACCACCGAGCACAACAAATTATCCGGTGCACAAGTTAAAAAAAGCCTGGCTACAGAGGCACTCGGGTGAAGATGGTACTGAAGACACTACTGGGGTTGTTGGCAGTGGCTCATGTGTTACATTGCCCCTCAAAATTGCCCAAGCACCATCGCAGTCGTTGAACAAGGAACGAGGTGATTCCTCCTCGACTACATCCAATACTAGTCTACCAAGTGCAGTTAATTCCATTCACAATATTGGGAGCATGGCAGTTAACAGTATAAACAAGAGTAAAACTCCGGGAAAGGCAGGAAGAAAACCAGTTAGCAAGGAGCCAACGCTTAATGGCCATGCCAATGACGCAAAGAGTAATCTTCAGGAGGACTCGTCAAGCAGCGATCCCGAGAGGAAATCGCCGCCTAAGAGAAAACCGCCCAAGGTATCTATTTAAACACGACCGTTATTATTACTAAATTATTCAATTAATTTATGAGATTCAGTGCTATTTTTATTTATTTTTCTATTATGTATATACACATATTTTTTGTACATAATGGAATTAATAAGTTGAAAAATATCATTGCATGACTGATTTTTTTTATTTATATAATTTTGTCATATTGTTGTGGTTGATTCATTATATATGTTAGAAAAAAAGAAATAGAAAAATTATAAATTCTTTTTGTTGTGAAAAGTAGAAGCGCTTTTGATGATATTTGAATTTTTCCGCCATGAGCATTTGGACGCCATTACAAAAGTCCGCGCGTGCACGTTCACTCCGACAAGTGACTCTGATTTACTGCGTGCACACAAAATCCTTGCGACTAATTTTTCAATATAACTCAATTTTATTCGAGTATTACGGTTAAATTAATACGTTATGACTTGATAGTCATTGTGAAAAGTATATTTAACAATGGAAACGGTAAGATATTTGATGAGATATAACGAAAAAAAACGTTTAAGTAATAACCTAACCTCAATCCTTTGTCGTAAAAACGAGGCGTCGGAACTGAAATGTCGATAAATGCTTGAAATAGTGATAAATAATTAGATTTAATATTTAAAACTAGTATTTTTATTAATTATATTTTATTGTTTAAGTAGTTAAATAGTTATTACAAGAGCATGAACTTTCTGACTACTTAATAATCTATGCCCTGTGGTAGGTAAAGCGAAAGAAGGGAGCGGCGAGGAGACAACAGGCAGTTGCAGAAGAACAACGAAGGAGAAAAGAGGATAAACAAAGTGCTGGGGTTGCAAGTGATTCGAGTAATGAAAGCGAAGCTGGTTCAGTCAGTGATGCAAGTGAAAAATTAAGTTCATCTGTTCAACCTATTTCAAGGAGAACTCCAACCGTCAATTCTACAATAACATCAGGAAATGGTTAGTTTATTTATACAAATCTTATAAATTCTTATAATATTATTTTTTTCTATAAATATATATTCATTGTACTGATTAAAATTAGCTAATCAGAAACTTTGTAAATAAAGTTTCATTTGTAATCAGGAAGCAACAACAAGGAACCACGAAAACGGGGCAGGCGTCCAAAAAATTCCAAGGCAAACGATGCAGGAAGCGAGGATCAGCCGCGTCAAAAAAAAGAACGTAAAGATGACAGCTCCAGTGGAGGTGGTGAAGGCGGCGGTGGAAATGGTCAAGGTAGTGGTGGCAGTGGAAAGAGCAATCAAAAACCTCCAATAGCACACTTGAAAAAAACTGGCGAAAGTTGGCTACAGGATGATGCCTGTTATGACGTTACTCCGAAATTAATCAAATTGTCTAAATGCCGAGAGTGTCGCTGGTTAGGACACCGTGGAGTATCATCTCGATTGAAAAAACAATCAGTATTTTGTCGTTTCTATGAATTCCGTCGTCTACGCTTTACAAAAACTGGTCAACTGACAATTGCAGGCTTCAGTGATCCTTACAATGATGCCTCGCAGGTTCGTATTACTTTATTAATAAATAAAAAAAACTAAAAACACCTTAATGTAAATATGTTGATGTGGTATTTCAGGAAGACTTGCAGCTTTGGTTGCCGGGAACCCATAAACGCGATGATAAGTTGGAAAAAAGTGATAAAGTCAGCGACAGAGCCGATTTAGATTTGGAAATGGCTCATCGACTCTTACGCCAAGTAGGCGATCAATTTTGTGATCTTTTACGACAGGAAAAGGAGGCATTGTCCGAGCACTTGGCTGACGGTAAATTGATTTTTTTTTTATGCTATCTAAAATTATTTCCCTAACACTTGGATTTTTCGAGGTTAATGTTTTTTTTATCTATCAATATTATAATTATTATCATCATATCTAATCCAACATTCATTATTTTCATGGTTTTCGATAATTCCAAAATTATTATCAACAACAATTAGTTGGTTTTTTTTTTTTTTTTTTTTTTAAATTCATTTTCATATTTAGTATATGTTATTTTTGTTCGCATGATTTAACGCTTTTGTTTGCCCTCCTCCCTTTGACCTAATGGTTATGACAGCCCGTTCCGGAATTGTAGACGTAACTGTGGCGTGGAAACGAGTCGTCCAGGGAGTTCGTGAGCTCTGCGATGTTTGTGAGACTACCCTCTTCAATTATCACTGGGTTTGCGCCAAGTGTGGCTTCGCAGTATGCATCGATTGCTTCAAGGTAAATATTGTTATCGTTATCTAATTACTATTTGTTTTATAGCAATGAAAAAACATGATGTAATTGAGTTGTCTGTCTGAAAATTCTATGATAAAAATCTATATCGAGCTTTTTAACACTGATACATACGTTTTTGATAATTTTTTTCTTCAGTGTAAATTGTGATAATTTGACTGATTAAATATTTTTCTTTTTTTTTTAAGGGTCGTAAAAATGGAACCATCAAAATTTGGGGTGAGAGTGGAAAGGATCGTGATGAATTTTCATGGTTACTCTGTACAAATCGTCAGGCTCATAATCCAGCAAAGCTTATGCTTACGCAAATCATCGCTGGCAATAGTTTATCACAGTTGGGTGAACTATTACATGAGGCTCGATGTGAATGGGGAATTCCACAGCACTGTGGCTGTCAATTGGCAATAAATGCCGCGGCAAATGATACTCTACGAAATTTGATAAAAGGTGACTCAGTATCGGTGACAAATGGTAACATCAAATTGGAGGAAAAAGAGGACAAGAAGAATAATGATGCAAACGGTGCTACTTCAGATAGTAAAACTAATGGAGAAGATAAAAATTCACCGTTAAATTGGTTGGCCGATGTGGCTCTGCAAAATCAGGATAAAAATGACAGTGGTTCAAGTTCATCAGATTCGGATGAAGATCGTGATGGAAATTATTCAACTCTCAGGGAACTTCTCATTCGACCATCTCACAAGCCCAATGGCAGTGGTTCACGTTCCAATTCTCCAACAACAACAAATAATTCTCAATCTAATGCAAATTCATCCACAAATAATGTTGTGAAGGCTAGTAAAAAATCAAAGATGGATGCTTTGGATGAAGTGATCTCAAGTGTTATTGAGCACACTGCAAAAAAGGAAAATGACGATGCGGATCACGATGATAAGTCACGAGAACTCAAGCATTTTGTTCGAAGATACAAATGGACACAGAGAGGCAGAGAACCATTGCCTATTCGTATAATGACACTCACTGAGAGCAAGAGTCTTTATCCAGATGTGCCGCACTCTTGGCTTTGCGATGGCAAACTACTCAGACTCAATGATCCTAATAATGTAAATAATTACCGGATATTTCAGGATCAATGGAAGCGTGGTCAGCCAGTAATTGTCTCAGATGTGTCGAAATCATTGAATATGGAACTCTGGCATCCGGATTCATTTGCTCGTGATTTTGGTAGTGAAAAAAATGACCTGATTAATTGCATGAATAATCTTATTGTGCCGAATCAACCAATGAGAAAATTCTGGGAGGGATTTGAACATTTTTCTAAACGATTGAAGGATGATCGAGGCAATCCTATGCTACTCAAACTCAAAGATTGGCCTCCTGGTGAAGATTTTGCTGAATTATTACCATCCAGATATGCGGATTTAATGAAAGTTTTACCTTTGTCTGAGTATACTCATCGCAATGGACGTTTAAATCTTGCCAGCCGATTGCCGGACAAATTTGTACGTCCGGATTTAGGACCTAAAATGTATAATGCCTATGGATCAGCTCTACATCCCAACAAGGGCACTACCAATCTTCATTTGGATATTTCGGATGCTGTTAATGTTATGGTGTATGTTGGTATACCCAAGGATGGCGACAGTGATGAACATATTAAGGAAGCCCTGCGGGCTATTGATGAAGCTGGCTGTGACATTCTCACTCGACGACGTGTTCGAGATCGTGGTGAAGCTCCTGGTGCTCTTTGGCACATTTATGCGGCTCGTGATGCTGATAAAATTCGAGATTTATTGAATGCAGTTTCTTTAGAACGTGGTGCACGCCTCGAACCACATCACGATCCTATTCACGATCAGAGCTGCTACCTCGATGGCCCATTGCGCGAGAGACTTTACCGGGAATACGGAGTCGAAGGGTAAATAACCTTTATTTATTTTTTATTATATTTTGAAAAAAGAAAATTTTTATGATGTTACAATTAAAAATGAAAATTTTGTGATTGAATTTTAATTATGAGCTTTTTAACACTGATAAATTAAAATAAATCATGATTTTTCTTAGTGAATTTTTTACTTGAATATTTTATTATATTTGTTTTTATTTGTTACAGATATGCTATTGTTCAGTGTCTTGGTGATGCTGTTTTTGTGCCGGCTGGTGCTCCTCATCAAGTTCGAAATCTTCACAATTGTATCAAAGTGGCAGAAGATTTTGTTTCACCTGAAAATGTCTCACACTGTTTTCATCTGACGCAAGAATTTCGAGCGCTATCAGACACGCACACAAATCACGAGGATAAATTGCAGATAAAAAATATTATTTATCATGCAGTTAAAGACTCGTTGACTGTGTTGGCAAATGCGAAAGAAGAGGCAATGGCCAAGCTCAAGGTGAAAAATGAGGTTAAAGAGGAAACGTAGCGCTAGACTGATTGAATCATCTGAATGATGATGTTTATTGATGATGAAAATTTTCGCGTTGAATACAGCAGAACAAAAAATTCAATTTATGACCTCAAGGTCATTCTGTGGCCGATGTGTAGTAGTCAATGGCGGGGAGACAGATGCAAGTTGTGGTTTGTTGTGATATTTTATGTGAGTAGTGATGGAGACACTTTTTATAATTTTTGTATTATTATTATTATTTTTTTTTTTTGTTAATTCTTCAATTGGCTGAGCCAATAAAATATCTAACTGGATCTAGTTGTCATTTCAATAATAATATTTTTTTTTCTTCGTTTTCTCCGAATTTGTAAAATGTCTCGAGTCTCTCGATAATTTTAATCTTTTATTTTTCACAATTAGTTTAAGTAATTAAATACGGATATGAAATCTGTGAGATTACTTTTTTTGTGAATAAATACGCGGTGGGTAGGAGCTGCTCTCTCCCCGCGTCCTGAACCCCGCGTCCAATACCAATGTGATACCAGAGAGTGTTTGGATCATAACATCGTTTGTAATTAATTATATCGTGCCTGTATCCAATTACAGTTGTCTATTCTATACATATGTATGTATATATATTTAAACAATATATATGTATATATGTATGTAGATAATTATACATATTTTAACAAAAAAAAAAATCCTAATGTCTACGAGTGATGATAATTTTCTTTTAATTACCTAATAACTGAAAAATTCACGATGAATTTGTTATAATTGTTAAGTTGAACCTGGAATAAAGCAAAATCAATTTGTCGAAAAATGTAAAAAAAAAAAAAAAAATTGTTTTCAATACTATTTTAATAATGATTTAGGGATTTTTTTTTTTCTGCGTGGCTAAAAAATAAATAAATATTACCACCACTGCCTCCTGGAGCGTGAATCGAACGTAAATAATACAAAAACATGTAAAATGTTTATGTATTATTTATTTAACAGTGGAGCTAAAATGTGATTTTTCATTATATTTTAATATGATTTTATTTAGTTAAAAAATCAGATTGATAAATAATTGGATAAAATTTGGAAAAGTTTTTTTTTTTTCAACAATTGAACTGTAATTTTCTTCGATCTCAATAATTATCTAGCAGACAACGACTTGATTATTATATTATATAGTATTTAAAGTATAAAATTTTCCCTGTCCCTCAATTTACCAATTACAATATTAATTTAATTTATAAATAAAACGAAGAAAAAAAACAAAAACGGTATAAATAACAAGATATACAGCGTTTGCGGAGATTTTATGATAATTGTGACAAGTATCTGCACATAGAGCAATGTATAAAGGATTTTTAGAATGCGTACTCTCGTATATGTAATAATAAATTGTTAATGTTGTATATATAATGATCAAAGAAAAAAAAAAAATAAAAAATAGCATGCCAGGCAAAAACAAATTGAATGGGATGAAGAATCTTACATTTATTACATATGTACACATATACATATTATAAATATTGAAAATAATAATATTAATAGAATTAATATGATAAAAAAAAATTAGAATACGAGTGAATCACACTCAAAACATGGTGACAAAAACACGAAACGCATAGATTATTGTCATTGCTATCATTAATAATAATAACAATAATAATAATCAATTATTACAACTTTTATTATTAGGAATGATATTTAAATGTTGCTCTACTATGTCGAATAGATGAGAATTTATTGTCGATTTTAGTGTGTGTGTGTGTGTGTGTAAATGTGAGTTATTATGCGTGAGAATAAAATTTGTATAAATATGTATTTGCGTGTGGCTGTAAAGGAATGGGGGCGAAAAAATTTAAATTATAGACAAAAAAAAAATGTATAGTCTTGAAGAGAGAAAGAGAGAGAGAGAAATTAATAATATGAATGACATGAAATATGATTAATGGAAGGAAAAAAAAAATGGTGAAATTAATATTGCCCAGTTTCCTGTTACAAGACCGATCGCCCCCAGTCATGGCAATTTTGATCCGCAGGCCGGCGGCTCTAAGTATAATTTTTTGTACTGTGTAAATGTAAGAACATACGTTTCAATAAGAAAATGTTTATATTATAAACATGCCTTTGTGTAATTTTAGTTTTATATAATTAATTTTCCTAAACATTTCTTTTTCCCCAATGAATAAATAATTTTTTTTTTCTTTTTACAAACATTTGAATAACTTAATTATTTATTTTCTGATTTTTTTTGAATTTTTGCGCGATTTTATTGCGCATGCGCGGTGGAAAAATTGTTTGAAAAATAACCATATCACGCGCTAGAGTGCTTAATTGAGCATTCAACGGTTCTCAGAATTATGATTATCGTATACAGCTAAAGATGTCGTCGAGAGGTTATATATCCTGTTCTTTATTATTATTATTCCTACCCTAATTACAGCAGGTCCTTGAAATGAAAAATAAGTGAATAATGTCCTTGTATCAGCATTGTTTACTTTATACATTATTTTTTATGTGATATAACAATCAATCTAATTTATTCAAGCATTTACCTAATAACGCTTAAATGATAAAAAAAATTTTTTTCTTTAAATTTAGTTTTTTTAGGAATTATGGCTACGCATCAATAGTTAGAGAAAATTTTATACAACGTTTTTTATAGCAAATTTAATTTCCTAAAATTTATGTCCAATGAATTTACGCAATATCTTGCGTATTTACAGAGTTATCACAAAAAAACTAAGATTAATTTAGGTTTTTCAAGGATAGCTTGATAAATAAAGGAGATATTGACAAATATTACTCTTCATAAATTGTTAGGCATCAAATTTTCTACAAATGATGTTCTACAAAATTTTCTGTAACTATCGAATTTTAGCCAGAAATTGCAAAAAACAGAATTGGAAAATGAGAAGGGGAGACACGTACGTCCTTCCCATTTTTTCGAAAATTTATTTCACAGTAGAGCATAGGGGAGTTGCTTGAAAAATAGCAAATCAATTGTGATACCAGATCCAGTATCAAAAACTGCGGCAAAATGCGTTCTTCCGGTGTTTTTTAAGGAAAAACGCAAATTTTAGGACACGTGGCGCCATCTAGCGGCCGACGCACCGAACTAATCTAGCAAATACTGCGTTTTTTGGTTTTTCCTCGATATCTCGCGAAATAAGAGAGGTATCGAACAATGTCACTCTTTATAAATTATTTAAAATTGAATTTCCTACAAATTATGTTGAATAAAATTTTCTGTAGCTCTTAATCTGTAGCCAGAAAGTCCAAAAAACTGAATTTAAAAAAATATTTTTTTTTCGTCATCAAAGGCAAGTAATCACTCTAATTATCAATTATATATAATAAAAAGTAGTTTTAACCAAGAAATTCGCGTTAGTTTCGGTTTTTTCGAAGCCGAAAAAAATCGGATTTTTCGCGAGAAAATTTGTTTTTTTCGGATAAATAAGTAATTCTATGATATATTATTATTAATTACATCTATCGACACGATTTTACCTACCTCACGGAGCGAAAAAATGCGGTTTTTTAACAAAATTCTATTTTTTGCGAACGCAGCGCCATCTCGCAGTGAGTAGCAGAACTAAATTTTCGTGAAAAATTGAGAAATTGGCTTGAAAAAATTAGTTCGGCAATTTGTCGCGAGGTGGCGCTGCGGTCGAAAATCATGATTTTTCGTTTTTCCTCGATATCTCGCGAAATAAAGGAGATATCGAAAAAATGTTGCTCTTTATAAATTATTCAGAATTGCATTTCCTACAAATTATGTTGAGTAAGATTTTCTGTAGCTCTTAATCTGTAGCCAGAAAATCCAAAAAACTGAATTGCCAAAAATGTTTTTTTTTCTCGTGATTAATAGCAGTGAATTAGTCTAATTGTTTATTATATACGATAAAAAGTTGTTTAAGCCACGGAATTCACGTTATTTTAGTGTTTTTTCTACGCTAAAAAAATCTGACCTTTTTTAAAACATTAAAATAACGCTATATTTATAGATTAAACAACTTTTTATGGTATTTATTTTAGTGTTTTTTCTACGCTAAAAAAATCTGACCTTTTTTAAAACATTAAAATAACGCTATATTTATAGATTAAACAACTTTTTATGGTATATAATCATTAATCCAACTAATTAGAAGCCTTTAATGAAGAGAAAAAAAAACATTTTCCGAAATTCAGTTTTTTTGATTTCTAATTAGAAGCCTTTAATGAAGAGAAAAAAAAACATTTTCCGAAATTCAGTTTTTTTGATTTCCTGGCTACGGATGAAGAGCTACAGAAAATCTTACTGATTATAATTTGTAGGAAATTTAATTCTTAATAAATTATAAAGAGCAACGTTTTTCGATATCTTCCTTATTTCGCGAGATATCGGGGAAAAACAAACAATCACGATTTGCGACCGCAGCGCCACCTGGTGGTAAATTGTGGAACTAATTTTCTCAAACAAATTGACGAATTTTTCACGGAAAATTTAGTTCTGCAATTTGCCGCGGGGTGGCGCTGCGGTCGCAAATCGTGATTTTTCGTTTTTCCTCAATATCTCGCGAAATAAGGGAGATATCGCAAAATGTTACTCTTTATAAATTATTTGGAGTTAAATTTCCTACAAGTTATGTTTAGTGAAATTTTCTGTAGCTCTTTATCCGTAGTCGGGAAATCAAAAAAACTGAATTTCGGAAAATGTTTTTTTTCTCGTGATTAAAGGCTTCTAATTGGTCTAATTATCGATTATATACGATAATAAGTTGTTTAATTCACGAAATTAGCGTTATTTTAGTGTTTTTTCGACGCTAAAAAAATCTGACCTTTTTTAAAACCCTAAAATAACGCTATATATATGGATTTAACAACTTTTTATCGTATGTAATTAACAATTACACTAATTAACTGTCATTAATCACGAGAAAAAAAACATTTTCCGAAATTCAGTTTTTTGGATTTTCCGGCTACGGATGAAGAGCTACAGAAAATCTTACTGATTATAATTTGTAGGAAATTTAATTTTGAATAAATTATGTAGAGCAACATTTTTCGATATCTCTCTTATTTCGCGAGATATCGGGGAAAAACGAAAAATAACGATTTGCGACCGCAGCGCTACCTGGTGGTGAATCGCGGAACTAATTTCCTCAGACAAATTGACGAATTTTTCATGGAAAATTTAGTTCTGCAATTCACCGCGAGGCAGCGCTGCGGTCGCAAAACATTATTTTTCGTCTTTCGTCAATATTTCGCGAAATAAAGAAGATATCGAAAAATATTACTCTTTATAAATTATTGCAAATTAAATTTCCTACAAATTATGTTGAGCAAAATTTTCTGTAACTCCTAATCTGTAGCCAGAAAATAAAAAAAACTGGATTTTGGAAAATGTTTTTCTTCTCGTGATTAATGGCAGTTAATTAGTCTAATTGTTAATTACATATGATAAAAAGTTGTTAAATCCATATATATAGCGTTATTTTAGTGTTTTAAAAAAGGTCAGTTTTTGTTAGCGTCGAAAAAACACTAAAATAACGTGAATTCCGTGGCTTAAACAATTTTTTATCGTATATAATTAATAATCCAACTGATTAAGTGCCTTTAATCACGAGAAAAAAAACATTTTCCGAAATTCAGTTTTTTGGATTTTCTGGCTACGGATGAAGAGCTACAGAAAATTCCACTGAAAATAATTTGTAGAAAATTTTATTTTGAATAAATTATGTAGAGCAACATTTTTCGATATTTCCCTTATTTCGCGAGATATCGAGGAAAAACAAAAAATCACGATTTGCGACCGCAGCGCCACTTCGCGGTGATTTGCGGAACTAATTTTCTCCGACAAATTGACAAATTTTCCATGGAAAATTTAGTTCTGCAATTTACCGCGAAGTAGCTAGCACTGCGGTCGCAAAACAGGATTTTTCGTTTTTCCTTGATATCTCGCGAAATAAGAGAGATATCGGAAAATGTCACTCTTTATAAATTATTTAAAATCAAATTTCCTATAAATTATGTTCAATAAAATTTTCTGTAGCTCTTTATCCGTAGCCAGAAAATCAAAAAAACTGAATTTAAAAAATTGTTTTTTTTTTTTTTCATCATTAAAGGCAAGTAATCGCTCTAATTATCAATAATAATTAGGGTAGGAATAATAAAGGACAGGATATCTTAATCTCTCGACGACAACTTTAGCTGTATACAATAATAATAATTCTGGGATTTGCTGACTGCTTAACTAAGCACTCTTGAGCGTTTCCGATCACGCTTGACGCCGTCGGCGTCAAGAATGTGTGCATGAAAATACACCCTTTTCCGACCGCCATATTGAACGAATGTTGATTCTAGACAGTAAAGTGCAAGTGTTTACGCGGTACATGGAATTTTAGTAAAAAAGCATATCGATTAATTTGTTATTATAAAATTAATAAATTAGATTGATATATTGTGTCGTTCGAGTATAGAGTATTGGGATTAGGCGAGAATGAGTAGCAGTGACAAGGATAGTCAGTGCGACTTGACCACGGAATTCAACGGAATCGTCATGGGAGATGTTCTGGCAAAAGAACCCAACGAAAATTTATCCCAAGATGATTTTACGGATTCCAGTGATGAGTTGAGACTCATGGATCAGCGACAGGAGGCCGATGGTGCTCCGGAGCTCGCACAACTCGCGGCTAATTTTGTAGCTCCCGAGTCAACATCAAATGTAACGTGTTCACTTTTACCGAGGTCACTTTCACCCTTTAATTTTATATATGAACCTTTATTCTTTATGTATTTACAGAGTGCGCAGGCCAATAATTCATCTGATGTATCGTCGGATGAAGAAATTGAGGAATTAATATCAATTTTACGCTCACCGCCAATTCGAAAGCATAAAGAGGATTGCACCTGCGAGACGTGTACGAGCCAAAGGTTAGGCACGCATTATTTCAATAAAATTACATTTTATAACTATTAAACCATGTTATTAATGATAAATTATGTCTTTCAGAGCATTTGTAAGGGAACAGATTGCACGAGTATGGCAATGGCAGCACAAAGGATTAAAAATACGCCAGTATGTGCGTTCTGTATTCAATGCAGCCATCGAATCACCGTGTATTCCTAATATTCAAAAATACCAATGTGATCCAACAGAGTATGCTGAGCTAAAAGACATTGTTAATGATTTAGTTAAAAATCATCCGCACAAATTTTTTCTAATGCTCATAATACAGGCACACGAATTTGTTGTTGAACTGAAAATTCGGATAATGCGACCGCTACAGGGAAATAAAACTACACGTCCACTACAAGAAGGCAATAAAGTTGTACGCCCACTTGAGGACAATAATCTTGCCAGAATAGCTGAAATATTTCTTGCAAGACTGCTAAATGGATATGATATACTTATTGCTACGGCTCTTCAAGTGCAGGATCTCATTAAACCATTGGAGGACAAACATCTCAGCAAATTTGAGCTTACTTGGGAATTTTTTAACAAAAAGCTCTATCAAAATTATATTTATTTTTATGAGCCAACAATCCGCAATATTTTACCGTCTGTAGTCAGTCAACTGAGAAAACCAAGACGGGGCAAAGGATATCAAGTATTACTTGAACGCTACTTGGCGTTTGTCGATGAAATGATGCGAATTGCTGGATTATGGCCGGAAAAAGAATTGCTCATTGATAAATTTAGTTCCAAGCAAATTGATAGTATTCTTGAGAGACAAAAAAAATTAAAAGATTGGACTGTGTGGACAGTGGAAGAGGTAATTAAAGTGGACGCCGAACGTACGTTGGATGTTCCAGGTGTGGGATTAGATCAGGCGCCATTTGATGCCTATTTAATTAAATGGGTTGAAAATTCCAGTTCAATTCCTGACACCGATCAAGTACGCAAAATGTTGGATGACTGGGGTCGCGAGGCCTATCAAACTTTGGCGCGGAATTTTTTGGCAGTTCACTGGATTGGACCCGAAGAACCCAGGAGTTACATGCCCCTTGCCGGCCATTTTTACTTTGGCTACCAAGTTGCAGCGTGGCTGGTACTCAGCCTGCCGTCTGACAACTCAATGGAGGTGGACACTGAGTGCTCAGTGTGTCAAGATACTGCGTGGGTCTCGCACTTGGTCGTGGGCGGCAGAACCAAGGCCGGCACGTGTGCACATCCAACAATGCGACTAAACAGCGAGGCCAATCTACCGGCAGCCGAGGAGACACTTGCCCCCGTGGAATCCTCGTTCGACAGAAAGCGAAAGGGATGTTTGTGCACCTGCCGTCATCTTGGAGAGTGGCAGGGCTCGACTCTGCGCGGTTTACTCGCTTTTCCGCCTTGCTTGTGTATGCTCAATATGCGAAGATGGCCCGAGTCTGTTTGCCCATGTATTCGAGACTCATCGCGCTCGAAATATCGATCCTCAAAGTCGACGGATCAAGTTGCAACGCAGACAGCAAACAAAGAGGTGATTGCAGACACGAAAAAATTAACAAACTCAAAAACAACTACGCAAACACAGACCAGGCATTCAACGACGCAAACACCCAGTGCTGTTCACAATCACAATCATCCTGGACGATGTTCATCGCACAATCATGGCCATGGAAGTTCAGCAGATGCCGTCAAGCCTCCGCCATTGACTCACAAAGCCTCGCACTCTCACAATGGCTGTCACAAGCAGTCAAATGTCGCGCACATCAAGCGCGTACAGTCGTGCAACAGTGCTAGTCCTACGGGCGATGGTAATTGCTCGGATAGTGGCAGTAATGATGACTCCTGCTCGACTGGTGGCACCTCATCGCCTCGAGACAGTGGCAGAAATTGCGATTGCTGTTACTGCGAGGTTTTTGGTCATGGTGTACCCTCTGTCGCGCCTGTCAGTCGTAATTACAATGAAACACGCGAGAGATTGCGTCAATTGTTGACGCGGAAAAAAGCTACTAAGTGCAAATCTTCATGTAGTCCACCCATGAGCCCGGCAGAGTCGGTTCCATCCAATACAAATTCCGAGTCGCTCAATTCTGTGCCACGATCCAATACTCCGGTTTCCACTGCCTCAACTGTTTTGATTGATCAGCCAAGAGATCATCGTGATCTTGATGCTTTGGTTGAATTTATTGAGGGCAATCAGCGAACGCTTGAACAAAAACACAAGGACAATAATAAAAAACTTGAGAAAAAGGCGCGACAGAAGCAGAAAAAATTGGATGAACTTTTGCAAAAGCATCAGTATGAAGCTGAACGACAGAAAATTATTGAATTGCAGAAAAAAACTCCAGAAGTCACTATAACAGTTGTAGATCCACAAAAGCCAGTGTCTAAGAATTCGATATCTAAGCGAAATGTGCCGGAAGTTTCGATTTTATCATCTGTCACGTCGCAAAAAACAAAAGTTAAACAAACAGCTAAATTGGTGGAAAAAAATACGGAAAAAGTTGTTGGCGATAAAAATATACGTGCAATAAGTAATATTAACAATATTGTAAATTCGAAAATTGATGAAAAAACGGTAAAAGGAAAAAATAATAAGAATTCGCCAAAAATCATTGAACCAATTGCACCGGTTGTGACGCCATCACCGGTTGTCAGTGAGCCAGAGATTCCTTTGACAAAGAAACAGCGAAAAAAGCTTAAACGTGAAATAAAAAAAATGGAGGAAGCCATGGCAAAAGATCAGGCGACAAAAGTTGTGCAGCAGGTTGACAATCAACCGCAAATTGTTACAATAAAGCGAGTTATGGAATCAAATTGTACTGAACCAACTGTTACAATAACACTGAAAGGTCAAACTCCTGCTGAGGATAAAGTTCTTTTTACACTTGTCAACGGACAAACAAAGGAACCATCGTCAAAGGAGCAATCGTCGCAAAATCCGCTCAGCAAGAAGAAAAAGAAAAAAAATCAACAACAGCAGCAACAACAACAACAACAACAACAACAAATCAACTCGTGCAATAACAATAAAGTAAATCAACAAAATGTTCAGCCTTCAAAGGTAAAAACAAATACTTCGGCTAAAAATGCACCGGTTAAAGGCAATGAAAAAATATCCAAGCAGGCAAACAGTGAAAAATCAAAGACTGTAAAAGAAAATCAAATGATAAGCGAAAAGAAATCTTCATTGCCAGAAAATAAGGCGACAAAATCGTCAAAGAAGGACAAGAAAAATGCCGAAAACAAGCAGCCTGCCCAACAACAGCAGCAACAGTTGACCAAAGAAAAAAATTCACAGCAAGAGGGAAAAATTGGAAAAAAACAGCAAAACAAATCCAACGTGCCTACACAACCACTGACTGAAATTAAAGTGCAAACAAATGTGAATAATGTGAAAGAGTCGGGTGGAAAAAAGGCAAAAAATGATCAACAAAATAAATCGAATCAGCCGACAAAGAGCAAGACTAAGCAGCAAGCAAAAACAACTAATCAGCCAAAAACTTGCCAGACTTCCGTGAAGCAACCGGCTGCTGCTCCTGTGCCGCAAAAATCATCAACTGCTCCGAGCTTTTCATCGCTTGGCAGTCAGCTGAAGAACGCCAGTTCAAAGATCAACATTGAAAACCTCAAATTGCCTCCAGGCATCACGATCACGAAGGTCGACGTGCCGACAATGCCGCTTCCGATCAAATCGACATCGCTGCAAAAGCCTGCGACAGTCTCGAAGCAGGCGACAATCATCGCGGCTCCGATGACGGGGATTCACGGAGGCTCACAGTCTGGAGGCAATGTCATTGTTGTTGACACGGGCCGACTGAAGCAGGATCTCATGCCGAAAAATGATAAAGGTAGGCTTTAGTCTTGTTACATCAATCGCGATGAGTTTATAAACGTTTGGTTAAGATGAAACAATTTATTTATCATTTTTTAAAGGAGCACTTTGAATTTTCTTCTGTTTTTATCATTTTTTTCTTATTGAGTTTATAAACGTTTGGTTAAGATGAAACAATTTATTTATCATTTTTTAAAGGAGCACTTTGAATTTTCTTCTGTTTTTATCATTTTTTTCTTAGCGATAACTCATTTGTCATTAGTAACATGAAATATAAAACACAGCTGCATTAGTGTAAATTTTTATCATTGATTCTGGTTTTTTTCCTGCTTTTTCCTTTCAGAAGCTACAAAGGACCAATCAGCGAGCACATCGAGTAAGAAAAAGAAAAAGATGTTTGGTTAAGATGAAACAATTTATTTATCATTTTTTAAAGGAGCACTTTGAATTTTCTTCTGTTTTTATCATTTTTTTCTTATTTATCATTGATTCTGGTTTTTTTCCTGCTTTTTCCTTTCAGAAGCTACAAAGGACCAATCAGCGAGCACATCGAGTAAGAAAAAGAAAAATTTTATCATTGATTCTGGTTTTTTTCCTGCTTTTTCCTTTCAGAAGCTACAAAGGACCAATCAGCGAGCACATCGAGTAAGAAAAAGAAAAAGAAAAAAAACAATGGAGCTGCATCGACAAATTCAAACAATTCAACAGCAAATTCACAAAAAACTGAACATACCACAAGAAGTGCAAATGATCACGCTAAAATAGTCCACAATCCTGGCTCAAACATGGTTACTATTCGCAATCCGGCATTTGGAGCCGCTCCGAAGATGGAACCACTTCAACAAGCAGCGATAATCAAGCTGTCTGACAATGGAATGGTGACAATACGCAGTCCTGCGTTGCAGCAGGCCATTAATGCCGGTCTAACACCACCGCCAAAACCGGATTTCATTGTCAAAGGTGATTTCATGACTAAGAGCAAGACTGCGAATCAGATATCAGCATCAAATTCTACACATGAGGGCGGTGGCAATGGTATTATTACGTCGAGTCTTGCTGAATTACGCAGTCGGCTTACTCCCGATTGTACTGGCATCAAGGGCCTTGCAAATATTCAAATTAGTAAGGTCACCAATGGTCAACCTATTCCCGAAAATGGCATCAGCTTAAAGGGAACCAGTGTCACTCTCACCAAGGTCAGAAATCCCGAGGTCAAGTCGGAGGATTGTCAGGCTGTTTCTGTGACGGCTGCCAAGGGAAAGAAGAAGAAGAAACGGGGAAATGGTGCAAGGCCTGGTGGTGGTGATGACTGGAATCTCGTTGGTGAGAAACAATTATAATAGAAATTTATAGTACGTAATAAGTATGTTCGTGTATCAATTTTTTTTTTTATATTTCATTTTCATGGTTCAAAATTTTTTTCCCCATCGGGCCACTTTGTTTGTTTTTTTTTTTATTTTAAACTAAAACAAATATCGACTTTTGTCGACATGAATTTTGAAGACTTAATAATTGTCGGAAATTTAATTTGGAAAAAGAAAAAAAAAAAAAAATTGTATAAATTTAATCCGTTCATTTTTGATCGTAAATGAAAAGAAAAAAAAATTGTTGTATATAGTTGTAACATTTATTCTCATAATTATTATGCGTTTGTAACGTATAAAATCAACTTTTATTAATTAAAATCGTTTTTTTTTTTTTGTTCTCAATCGTAAAAAGTGAAATTAGTTGATTTTTTTGTTTGTTTTTTTTTTTTTTAAATAATATTTGGAAAAAAAGAAGACGTTGTACAGATTATCATCATCATCACTCCACCATCATGCAAAAAAATAAGTCGCACTGATGAGGCGGACGATGACAAATATTGACTTGTGATACTAAAACGTAAAAACAAAAAAAAATAGAATTTAAATGCATAAAATCTATTAATTAAATAATAAACTATAGATATATATCAATTGAAAAAAAGAAACAAGAAAGAAAAAAAACGAATATTTTTTAACTGATGGTTGATACTTAAATAAAACGATTATTTTTTTCCAAAGTTGCTGCTCTTTCTCTCTTTCTTCCCGAGGAAATTGTCCCACAATATTTCAACATTTTTTTTTGTTTTTTATCTGAATTTTTTTTTTCATTAATTCATCTGACAAAAAAAAAAAAACAATTTACGACGTAAAAATTCAAAAGGCTTGGCTAAAATTATAAAATAATTCTATATAAGTATGTTTTTTTTAGTTATTACTTATTATTATTACGTATTATAGTTATTATTATTGATATTATTATTAGTATTTTATATTGTTGTAGATACTATTTAGTGATTGTTTATTAGGACTTTGCTGAAATTGTCACTCGGTGCAATTCAAGTGTATTTAGAGCGTCTCTTTTCCAGAGAGCGTATTCACGCCAAAAGATATAGACCTCGAGGACGGTGAGATGGACGATGCGGAGCGTGAATTGGAAGCCTTCAAGCGTTTCTGTCTGCAGTCAGTGCCGCCACCACGCAAGGAAAAGGTCAACCTTAATCTCAAGGACATTGTATTGAAGAAAAAATCATCAGCATCTAATGCAGCTATCATCGCGGCCAATTAATCCAAAATGTTGTGTTTTTGGTTGTACAACAAGCTGCCCAGTAAAAACAAAACAAATTCATTTTAGAGTATATATTTGGCAAAGTGATGTGCGAAGAGTTAATCTCGCTTATTCACAAAGAAAAAAACAAAACTCGTGAGTGTATAATTAATTGACTGAGCCTGTTTATTCAAAGAATTTAATACGAGAGTTGTCGTATTGTTTAATTTACGTATCATGACCCAATATTGGGTCATTATGATATAAAAATTTTGTATATTTGTGCTTTTCCCGTAAAAAACAAATGAAATGAAACATAAAAAGAAATTTTTTGTTGTTGTGATGGTTGAATTTTTCCGGTGCTCACACTGTGTTAATTAAATATGCGCCACCGTTTATCAACATTATTTGGTTATTATTATTATTATTATATGAAATTAAACATGACATTGTACTGAGAGATATAAAAGCTCATTTGTGGCGTTCTATTGTGCATAAATGCCTTAGAATACGAGCTAACTAAAGACTATGACAAATAATAATGAATCAATACAGATTCTTATTCTCATGAAACGGCCCGGGTGGCCGGTACGATGCATTTTATACGTCGAGCTTTAGATTTATAATAATGTATGTATGAACATTTGTATGAATGTTATTGGATGTATTGAAAAAAATGTGAATTTCCGTCAGAGGAGTAAGACTCTTTTTTTTTTTTTTTTTTTTTTCGTGTTATAGATCGTAAATGATTTTTTTTTTTTTTTTTTTTT
>MVJL01001442.1:0-28886 GCA_002156465.1 Macrocentrus cingulum | reverse complement strand
TTAACCAGACGCGCGCTCGTTCTTACCATACAAATGTAATTACAGCGTAATCTTGTAATCTTTGGAGAAATGCAAGAATTTATACAATAAAAGCCTTATAAATAAAATCCCTTATTTCTAAACCTAGCTAGAACCCCAGGGTCTCCATCTACCTGGACTCTCCGCCGCGGAACGCGAATAATTAACAGAAATAATTTAATAGTTCATGTTCTTGTAAGTAACGAGCACTGCCTCGTTACAACATATACTGTATAATAATATAGAAACTTAAATTGCAACATGAGCATTGCACGTGCTGTACTTGCCTAACCTATAGGAACATTAAAGAGAATATTATTGATAAAAAAATCTGGACTCTCCGCCGCGGAACGCGAATAATTAACAGAAATAATTTAATAGTTCATGTTCTTGTAAGTAACGAGCACTGCCTCGTTACAATGTATATCGGGAATTTTAGTATATACTCACTACTCCGTCTTTTTCCACATACAGCGTCAAAAGATTATTGCATGGTGGCGTGTTTGGCAGAAACTTAAACCATAAAAACATAGAGAAAAAAGTTAATCGATTTGTTGCATTATGAAAAAGTTACTATGGCGCAGTAAATAATACCGGAAAAGGTTGTCAGAGCTGAATTGTCTAAAAAATATGTTGCAAAAAATATAGAATCAATTTTTTCACCGATGTACGGGATATTTACTGAGGGATATTTTTGGGCAGGAAATTCTCTCCTAAAAAGGTTATACTTAGAATTTTAACTTTTGTGGTTCCTGAGATATTTGCCGAGAAAGATGCGAATTTTCGTCTTCTCCTTTATATATTTTTATTTCCGAAATATCTAGAAAATGATTAAGTGGGGGGCGATCGGGATTTTTTTTATAGAATAATAGAGCTTTATGCAAAAAATTCGAAATATCTGTCGCTTTTGTTTGTGAAGTTTGTGAAAAATCTAAGAAAAGTTTAATCAACATTGAAAAAAAAATTGAAGCAAAAGACATTGGAGCAGTTGCTTCATTCAAGGCAAAAATTATCATACTACATCGAATTGTCCCGAAAAACGAGAAAATTTGTCGATCAAACGTCTCCAAATAAATTGTAACAATAGTGACACGAATGATGCTATGGTGAATTTTATGACTTTTATGGAATATACAGCGTTTTCGAATTAATAAAGGGGTATATTTTGGAGGAATGATAAAAAATAATACCTGGAATGAAGTCTCCAGGTAAATTTCATTTACTGTGGCTACTGCGCTTATCGTGGAGTCTAGGCCAAGAATGACGGGGCTTCGGTTTCCCGAGAAGACGCTGCCCGAGTATACTTCTCCTGCTGCAAGATATCCTCGCAGGGCGGCACAAATTTGAAAACATTTGCGGAATTGTTGGCAAATTTCGTTTCCTAATGCGCTAAACTGTATTTTCTGTCGTCACTCTCCCTTCATGAACAGCTACTTCGGGATATCTGAAAAGATAAAAAAATTATTTTTTTTTTCGGATCATACATATGATCTATAATCAGTAATTAGTCGCAAAGTATTTGCCGATATATGTCGGCAGCAGTAAGCTGCGTTAGGGTGGCATAGTCGCGCACTCGCCGTAGTAAATGTGTCGAACGATAGGTTCAAAGGGTGCATTATGACTGTGACGGTCACTTTCTTCATATTGCTCGGCACCTTTCCGTCGCACGAAAATTACAGGATATCTGAACTGACTTGTCCGTTCGGTACAAATGAACCTTTAAGGTACCCCACGATCTTCACCATCGTACCGAAAATCCCGATGCTACTTGAATCCGTTATGCGCAAAGGCGTGGGTGCCGTTGCGTATTCCTTGCAATCGATTCATGCCTGTATACAATCAAAATTAATAGTGTTATAAACGTATTGAGAATTTAAAGATAAAGAAGTACGTTTAAATATTGTTCGAGGTAAAAATCAGAATAATACCAGTTAAATTCGACAGTCAGTGCAGTAGCGAGCACCAGGATCTTTTTTAACACTACATGCACAAAGAATAGATTTTCAATAGATTATTCTTCTACTCGTTCGACACGCGAATAGGTGAGGAGCCCAGAACGTTAAATGGTGACATACTCGAGCGCCGTCTCGAGTTTTCAAAAATATAATAAAAACAAAAAAACAGTTAAATGGGCATACTCGAGCGCGTCAGATATTTATGCTAGCAATAAATCAGCATCGAAACCACATACTATGAACTACCTCATTTTATCTATATCCTACGTTAACATTCCCACGAAAAGTCGTTTATTTGAATTTTTTCTGTAGAAAGCTTCATTCACGACTTATAAGACAATTCGGTTTTTGAGAGGCAAAATGGCTTATCTGGTCATCCGGGCTTGCAATAATCAGCAGATTACATATTTTGAAACATTTTAACGTCATTTTCTTTAATTAAAAAAAAATCGATCGCGCTCGAGAATGCCGGATGAACGTTTTTTTTTTACAGAGTCGCGACCTTCTAACTCCGGAACGCCTACTATTTTTCGTCAGATTTTTAAAATTTAATCTTTTAACACAAAAGTCAGCCCCCCGCCCTCCTTATCTTAATCTGACGCGCTCGAGTGTTTCAGATGATCAATTTTTTTGTACTAAGCTGATCGTCTGCCCTGGGCGCAGGGCCCGATATCGAGGGCTAATACTCTTCAAGGTCATTTAGTTGGGTCTAAGGTACCTTCCATACCTTAAACTGACGCGCGAATGCTCGAAAATTCTCCTCTTGGGCTCCCTAACTATAACGGATATCGAACTTGGCAGCGAGAGCGTTGGCAGTTTCATTCCTCACTGTTATCTAAAACAAAGTGATAGATTATGTACTCTTTTTTTATAACTCGATAGCTATGTGAGATAAAGAAAAATTTTATGAAAGTCGAATGATAGGGATTTTAATTATCTACAAGAATCGTTAAATACAATTTTTTCATATCTTCCTTTGTTTTTGAAATATTTTTTTCATAAATTCTAATGAAAATTTTATTCATTACAAGTTTGGGGGGCGATCGGGATTTTTTTTATAGAATAATAGAGCTTTATGCAAAAAATTCGAAATATCTGTCGCTTTTGTTTGTGAAGTTTGTGAAAAATCTAAGAAAAGTTTAATCAACATTGAAAAAAAAATTGAAGCAAAAGACATTGGAGCAGTTGCTTCATTCAAGGCAAAAATTATCATACTACATCGAATTGTCCCGAAAAACGAGAAAATTTGTCGATCAAACGTCTCCAAATAAATTGTAACAATAGTGACACGAATGATGCTATGGTGAATTTTATGACTTTTATGGAATATACAGCGTTTTCGAATTAATAAAGGGGTATATTTTGGAGGAATGATAAAAAATAATACCTGGAATGAAGTCTCCAGGTAAATTTCATTTACTGTGGCTACTGCGCTTATCGTGGAGTCTAGGCCAAGAATGACGGGGCTTCGGTTTCCCGAGAAGACGCTGCCCGAGTATACTTCTCCTGCTGCAAGATATCCTCGCAGGGCGGCACAAATTTGAAAACATTTGCGGAATTGTTGGCAAATTTCGTTTCCTAATGCGCTAAACTGTATTTTCTGTCGTCACTCTCCCTTCATGAACAGCTACTTCGGGATATCTGAAAAGATAAAAAAATTATTTTTTTTTTCGGATCATACATATGATCTATAATCAGTAATTAGTCGCAAAGTATTTGCCGATATATGTCGGCAGCAGTAAGCTGCGTTAGGGTGGCATAGTCGCGCACTCGCCGTAGTAAATGTGTCGAACGATAGGTTCAAAGGGTGCATTATGACTGTGACGGTCACTTTCTTCATATTGCTCGGCACCTTTCCGTCGCACGAAAATTACAGGATATCTGAACTGACTTGTCCGTTCGGTACAAATGAACCTTTAAGGTACCCCACGATCTTCACCATCGTACCGAAAATCCCGATGCTACTTGAATCCGTTATGCGCAAAGGCGTGGGTGCCGTTGCGTATTCCTTGCAATCGATTCATGCCTGTATACAATCAAAATTAATAGTGTTATAAACGTATTGAGAATTTAAAGATAAAGAAGTACGTTTAAATATTGTTCGAGGTAAAAATCAGAATAATACCAGTTAAATTCGACAGTCAGTGCAGTAGCGAGCACCAGGATCTTTTTTAACACTACATGCACAAAGAATAGATTTTCAATAGATTATTCTTCTACTCGTTCGACACGCGAATAGGTGAGGAGCCCAGAACGTTAAATGGTGACATACTCGAGCGCCGTCTCGAGTTTTCAAAAATATAATAAAAACAAAAAAACAGTTAAATGGGCATACTCGAGCGCGTCAGATATTTATGCTAGCAATAAATCAGCATCGAAACCACATACTATGAACTACCTCATTTTATCTATATCCTACGTTAACATTCCCACGAAAAGTCGTTTATTTGAATTTTTTCTGTAGAAAGCTTCATTCACGACTTATAAGACAATTCGGTTTTTGAGAGGCAAAATGGCTTATCTGGTCATCCGGGCTTGCAATAATCAGCAGATTACATATTTTGAAACATTTTAACGTCATTTTCTTTAATTAAAAAAAAATCGATCGCGCTCGAGAATGCCGGATGAACGTTTTTTTTTTACAGAGTCGCGACCTTCTAACTCCGGAACGCCTACTATTTTTCGTCAGATTTTTAAAATTTAATCTTTTAACACAAAAGTCAGCCCCCCGCCCTCCTTATCTTAATCTGACGCGCTCGAGTGTTTCAGATGATCAATTTTTTTGTACTAAGCTGATCGTCTGCCCTGGGCGCAGGGCCCGATATCGAGGGCTAATACTCTTCAAGGTCATTTAGTTGGGTCTAAGGTACCTTCCATACCTTAAACTGACGCGCGAATGCTCGAAAATTCTCCTCTTGGGCTCCCTAACTATAACGGATATCGAACTTGGCAGCGAGAGCGTTGGCAGTTTCATTCCTCACTGTTATCTAAAACAAAGTGATAGATTATGTACTCTTTTTTTATAACTCGATAGCTATGTGAGATAAAGAAAAATTTTATGAAAGTCGAATGATAGGGATTTTAATTATCTACAAGAATCGTTAAATACAATTTTTTCATATCTTCCTTTGTTTTTGAAATATTTTTTTCATAAATTCTAATGAAAATTTTATTCATTACAAGTTCGGGCTCGTTTTCGGGTACCTCTGAAGGAAACCCCCATGGATGCAGCATATACCTACTGCAAGATTTAATACAAAATTACCCCCTGCGAAATTTGCAAAAAGATACACAAAGATATCTGTCCGATTGAGTGTAGCGTCAAATATGCCTTCACTGCCCCATCTTCAGTTAAATTCAGTACAGTTGTTTCAGGTTCTGAGAAAAGTTTGGACCCAGCATAGCCTGTCCAGGCAAGCATTACTTGATGCTTTATCAGCTGAAACTAATCAAATCATTTGAGAATCATCTTTCCGCCCAAAAACCGGATTTCTTCTCTCTTATCCACTAATAATAAAAGAAGCGGTTGGTGCCACTTTCATAACAACGCGACAAGGGGTTCGGTGACCAAATTCTCCGCCAAAATTTGTACTAAAATTACATTTCTATTAAACAACTATTTTATTTTAAATTAATGGTCATAATAATTAGCTGACATTTGTAAGCGTGTATTCAAAACCATTCGGATTGATACTGGCAATATTGAGCCAGTCGACTTTTTTATAGAGTTCAACAGTACTCTTTATAGTGTATAGTTGATTGCATAGTTGCATAGAGGGCTGAGGTTGGTACCATCCACTCTCAAGCATTAACTCTAGCATGCATCAAAATCATCAATTTATGGATTTATATTAAGTTTACCGAATATGCAAATACAAAATACTTAAAAATACGTTTAGAACGAATTTACCTGATGATTCATTAGCATCATCGCCCCCGACAGTTGAAAAATCACGACGGTCGTCTCCATCAAGTCACAAATATTCGTACTCAAGATATCATGCGTCTTCTGTCTTATGGTTTGAATTGTACGATGATAGATCTATCAAAAATTGACGAACCTATGCATTATTTACTGCCTGGTATGATTTTTCAGCAGCAAAGCGGTCATCCTCGCCAGTGAAACCCGGAATTCTGCAGTAGTCTTGCATGACGGCCGCTTCGACATTGACCAGTAAAGTCTTGGCCTCAGGCTTATGAACGATAGCTTGGGAATGTTCTTAAACTAAGAGGAGGTGGAATAAATCGACTTTGTTGATTTGTTGGGTTCCCTGTTTGTATCAAGTCTGCCCAAGGCGTTAAATAATATACCAACCGTTGCTCGGGGATGTCACTGATGTTGTCCACAAACTGGTTCACGCTTTAGAAAAGTAAAACAACGCCAATGCCGAGCTTGCGGAAAAGGACAAGTTTAAATAATAATACGATACAAAGGTAAATCATGTGAAAAACAAAAAAAAAGGAACCAGAAACTTGAGAGAAGCCAGTTTCGGGGCTGGAGACCAAGCCGACTGGTAGCAACAACAACGACAGCAACATTAGTAGCAATAACAGCTCGCAGAATCAGTTTTTTCTCGCAATCGGGATCCATTTTCCTTGTGGATGCAGTAACAGTGGTCGAGGGTAACATCAGCAGGAGCGAAATTTGAACGCAGGTGTAATTATTATTGCTGGTGAGATGCGCAGATTACTATCTAGGAAAATGAAAAGAGAACGTCACCCGCCATCCCAACATCACCTATTCAAGAAATCCCCGAAATGGAGGATATTTCATTCAATATTATGACCCTGACAAGCGTTCCATTATATGAACCTCATATCGGGTAGGAACACGGATTTTCGGAAGGTTTATCACGGGAACCAGATCAAGTCAACCTTAATAAGGCATGCCGTTTATTTGCCGGACAAGGCGTCGGGCGTCGGGTACACCCGATCAAATTTCTACTCGGGTAATGTAATATCATGCGATGATTTGCTATCTCCACGTCCACTCAGTTCGATCGTTAAGTTAGGGAAACGGATCATCGTTTTAAAGTCATACTTGTAAGAATCGAGTTATAGCAATATTGATGTTTAATAAATATTAGCTATCTCTACAAAAAATTTTTTTATATATTACTGGAAATAAAAAAGGGATAATATTTCACTATGGTATCCCAATGGATCTCATACAAAGATACATCAGTTGTTTAATTTTTACGTTTGAGAAGAAAAAAAAATAAACAAACAAGCAATTTATGAATATTGCAATCCCATATTCATTAATAATAGAATTATTTATTTATTATTTATTATTTATTTTATACTTGTCTGTAGGCTTTTTTGCCTGTGACAAGGGGCTGTTTTTTACTCGGCGTTTTTAAACTTGGCGTTTTCTGGACTGCTCTGCCCTGAGCGTGCGGCTGTGGATCGACTTGTGTTTTCTGTACTGCGTTTACCCGATGCCTAAGCACCGTAGCATAGGGAAACCACAGAAAAAACTCACGCTAGTACAGTCGGCATAGGCGAAGTCCCATTGATCGGAGATGAATTTTCATTTATTTCCGATCACTGGATCCTTCAACCCACGCCTTGGCACAGTGACCTCCGTTCGAGCCCAGCACGCAGCTAAGCGGTCACCGAACCAGTTATACGGACCGCGCTCAATCGCGCTTAGCTTGGGTGATCGCCTGAGCTACGCACGGAACGAGTGGCTGTCACTGCCCCTATTAAAAATAGAATGAAACAATATAATTATCGTTTTGCTAATATAATCCAAAGAGCTATTTGTTCCCCGAACGAATTTTCCGTTCAACTTCCGCAGCTGAACTGAGTAGCTCGAGTTACTGACTGACACTACAATGAGCAGTTCAGCTTATCGGGTTAGTCATGACTGACTAGCCGGATATTTATACCTCGTGACCGTTTAACAGTTATCACATGGGAAAATTTTCTTGTTCTAAGCTCAAAAAAATTTTTGAATCTCTTCCGCAGAAATCAAGGATAACTTCCAAAACCAGTTTCCAATAACGAATGTCTTCTTTTTTTAGTAGTATGTCATACTTTTTTTTGAGCGAGATCAATGACGGGGATAAAAATCCATTACGGCAGTCATCAGCTTGTAAACGATCGATGGCATGAGCAAGGTCTGCGTTGCATGAAGGGCCTTTTTCATCGTGGACGTTGGACGCTGAATCGAGCGTCCAAACCATATATTTAGGTGGAGAGGGGGAAGTAGCGGCAATACCGCTGGAAACAGCCTTTTTATGCAGCGTTAATGCATTAGCGTCAAATAAGTGGCGTCAAAAGAGTTTCATAGCCTCAAACGAAAACATTGTGCAGTGGATAATTGGAACGTCATTAGTTGATGTGTGTTTCTACAATTAAATCATGGCATATAGTACAGCCAATGGATCATATAAATTGTACGAAATAAATACAAGCTAATTTGAGAAATCTTGCTATTGCAGTTGCTGTCCAAAGCATGATTAAAAAAAAATCAGTCCCATTACCGACAAAAAAAGTGTTGGATAAATCCGATCTTCAAATTGAGAAATATTCATGGTTTTGTCCATGCTATACTGCCGTCTCTCTTAATGCAAGATCTGAAATACCATGAATAGATACGTATGACTCAAAATCAATTTGAAGAGTTGCTTAATTTACTTGGACCTCATATAACAAAACAAAACGCTGTACGTAAACCAATTCCTGCCAATACGCGGTTAGGTTTAACGCTAAGGTAAGGAGATAGCAATTATTATCGTCTGATATAGCATTCGATTACTTTTCTAATTCTTTGACGTCTCAATCCTTGCAGGTACCTAGCAACAGGTGATTTGATGACGTCAATGTCATACAGCTATTGGATATTTGATCGGGGTGACCCTGTAATATTGTTAAAAAATATATTCAATTATCGTTTGAGTCGCGCACAGAGCACCATTGAGAATTAATTAGGAATTATTGTTAGCCAATGGAGGATTTTGAAACGCCCCATCGAAGCTACGGTGGACAATACCATAGCTACAGTAAAAGCTATTATATGCCTCCATAACTGGCTCTGAATGCACAATTTGCATTGAGATAATGGTTTTGACGATGAACTGCTTGATCGAGAGACTCCTAATGGTTTCATTCCTCATAAATGGAGACAAGACGGTAATCAAAATTGTGCTTTTCACGATATAACTTCTCGTGGATCCAAGAAAGGCAATTGCTGTCAGAGAAATATTTGCCATTAATTCACTCACGAAGGAGTTGTGCCTTGGCAATATGGCACTTTGTAAAAAGAGTGATAAATAATTTGAATATCGCGATGTGAAACATTTGTAAAAGGTATTGAGGTTTTCAAATTCCTACGTGTATAATTGGAAAATTGTCAAATAGCAAGGACGACTCGACGCAATTAAACGTAATGTACCAGCCGAAACGAAAACAGTTACAGTAGAAATTTGTAAATAATATTATTCGACGATTCGGGCAATTGATTTGTATGATATGACAATACTTTAAATGTCAGTTTATTATTTATTCTAAATAAAAACCGACTCAAATCTATTCAATAGAGAGCACATTATTCCTTAACACCATATGAATATTCCTTTATTGCCCGAGGTAATTTTTTCTAATTAACAGCGGTAAGAAATGTCAGAAAATAGTCTAAGAAACTGTAAAAAATAAACTTAATCAGATTGTGGAGCAGGCGAAATCCACTGATTAGCGATATTGATTATTTTTGCCACTTCTTGGAATTGAAATTCGAGTGGCATCATCCATAATCGCATCCCGACGTAGTCTAGAGCTTGACGAACGTGACTTGGCAGTGGTAGTGGAATGTGCACTGGCACTGGCGGCGGACGATAGGCTACATTTGCCAATTGTTCCTGCTGCTTCATGATGGCATCAGTCAACCGATCCAGTACGACGATTTCCGGTTCACGGTGGGAATTAGGCGTTGACGACGGAGACGGTGCTAACTGACCTAGTGAAAATAAATTATAGAAATTAAAAGAATGTTCTTTTAAATGGCGGGACTACCATAAATCACAGAGACACTAAGATAAAAATCTACATACAGACAAATATTCACCATCAAACCGATCTTCATTGTTGTCGATGATATTGGTTCCTTATGTTGAAAGTGTTAGTTAATCAGTTTCCCATGACATATTGTTTGATGTTCCGAAAAAATGATACCAATGATTCTTTTAACAAGCAGCGGGAGTGGCTTAAAAATACACAATATACTTACTTTTCGACTGACAGCTATCTCGTAAGGCCATTAAATCATAATGTTTCCACTTACGTATATTTTTCCGAGCAGAGCCACTTAGATGTTTCTGGTTTCGAATAGTTTTTCCATAAATATCTTTCAAAACCTTCCATTTGCTTCGAACTTCGGCAGCTGTAATTATTCCTGAAATATCACAATTAATTATACGTATGTTCGATGATATCCGTTTTTTTCAATTGCATCCAACACCGCTGGCTGAACAGTCAGTGACCGAAAAAGTACTGCTTAAAATAAAAACCTTCCATTTCCTCTGACACTTCTTCCCACAGCTGCTGACAAACGTATCGTGTCCGCCCAACCAGAGGCAAGGTAAAATCCCACGCAGCACTTCTACTCTGCACTGCAAGAATGAGCCATTCTTCCACACTGTCCGTGAGTTCGTCATTTGCAGCTCGTTTTACCTTAGATCTTTTAGTATCTTTGGACATGGAAGCAGTTAATCCTAAATAAAAAATTGATGATTGTATTACAATCGTATTACAATTTGTAATGAGCCAAGCCTCATTTACCGCGCGTCTCGATAGATGACGTGACTCATCAATCATTTAATTGACCCGGACGTTAATTATAATCAATCTTTACCTTAATATCTCAACAACAATCAATTCGTCGGGCACCAACTTGGGCCTCACTCCCAACCACATCAGGAACAATTAGCAAAATCCATCAAAACGTCCTGTAAGACGCGGAAAATTAGAAGTGACGGCATCCGCGTGACGTAACTCAGCCTTGTCCGTATATCAGCAACAAATTACCAGCCAGCCACGATATTCAGCAATAAATCACACCAAAATCCACCAAATAATACGGATAATTACGGAAACGGGGTAAGTGAGCATAATTATGCTCACTTACCCCGTTCCCCTCGTTGTCTCTTTTATATATTAAATTATTTAACAATCAATCGGTTTTGGCGCTCAATGGAAAACCTCTCGGGACGCTTGGGCACAATAATCTTAATCCATCGATAATTTCGCAATCTTTCAATTTCTCGATCAAACTTCAACTTGTAAATAATATTCGTAGACCAATTCCATCAAAAATCGGTATATTTTAGCTTCTTTCAACAATTACAACCTTTCTTTTTACAACAAGAATTCGGCTTCGCACAACTCACACGCTTCCAGACAGCCGTTCTATATCAGAGTCAGCAACATGGTTACGCTGGCCTGTTTCGCCGCCTCGCTTCGTCTCACCGGGAGATGCTGCCCCCTGACGGGACGATTTCGAATCCGGAAAAGTGTGCCCAAGGGCAAGGTGCTTGCCTGTCTCGTTACAACATCCTTATTTTATTTTTACATTCACCGTATTGATAGTAAAATTTTTGCTCACTATTTTGCATTGTTTTTTTTGGAGGTTCCTTGCTCTCTAACAATAAACTCTTGGCCATTGACGAGGCTGCGGCTGATTGGAGTTTTCCCATCATCTATTTCTAAAAGAACGATTATTAGTTGAATATCTATGTTTAGTTGGATATCTTAGATAGTTTCCATGTACATTTGAATTGCTTACCACATGCTGGATTAACGTGAAGTGTATCCGGATCAATATAATGCTGAGGATAATTCTCAAAGCACTCGTGCTGCAATAAATCCTCTTCAGAAGATATTTGCTCACATACACTACACATATACACGGGTGAAACATCCTGGAAATTCACAAAAAATATATACATAGGATATTTTAAAATAATGTTAATAATTCGAATAATGTAGTAAAATCATAACCTCAAAACTACGTACACGTGCATGCATGTTTCAGCACTATAGCTAGTTGTAAAATCTCCATCAATTTTCAGCAGATCATCGTGATTGTTGTTTTCAAATGAAGAAATATTAAAATCGGTGTTCTCTTCAATTTTTAGAGCAATGCTATATATTAAAACAGTCACAAAAGTCTGAATACACCATAAACGAGTTCGGAAGAAATGAGTGAATTCAATTATAAGAATTAAAATGCATAACCAATGCTAATTAAGTCAACAACGAAGTGCAAAAATTGCACATTTATATGAAACTAATAATAATTTCAACTCAACAATGAATAAAACTTGTTATTCTTGATTGCCTATAATTCTGAAATCTCGTTGGATATGTAATCTAATTTGTTTTCGGGCAAAGTCCAATTTAATGCTTACCATCGAAACAGTTGTCTGAAGTATTAATACCAACATTTTTTAATTCTTTCACAAAGTTGGAACCATTGTTCGTGACCGTTGCTCGTATGTATTTCGGCGTTCGACCAAAAACCAAATGAATTTGTGAGAGCTGATCTGCAATGACTTCGTTTGTATGCGCGCTTGGAAATCGTTGGTAAGCAATTTTAGCTGATTTTCTTTCCGAAGTCTCCGGATTAATGATGATGATGATAGAACACGCAGAGTAAAAAACTGCACAAGTAGAATGAAATTAAATTAAAAATTCATTGTTAACTGACCCAACTTGCCGTAACACCCAAAAACGGCGCCCACCTCCAGTATATACATCAGCCGTCGTGCAGATGTACCTGCCATTCTCTACAACTTGCTCCATGTCGTCATGAAATCGTTGCATATTCTTTGTGCAAATCTCGTTGTTTTTTTCCCAAGAAAATATCGGCTTGAATAAACAAGGGTATTTCCATCCTTTTTGATTTGAAAATCTGCAAGAGTAATTTTTTAAAACTAGTTTATCACCGATTTAATGCTAAAGAAGTGCCAATTATTCGGATGAATCCTTTTAATCAATAGTCAATAACCATACCGTCAGAAATCGTCCTGGAAGATGGTTTTTCTACGACATCTAGTGGTGCCACGCTATCAAAAACATAATTAACTGTGTTTGTTTCGAACTCTTGCTGGGGAAATTTATATGATCAACACTTCCAAACAACTGTCTATCGTTCTTTCGATTTCAAGCGCTTGTTAGTGACGTAGGTTTGATAGTCAGCATGAATATCTGGATGAACCTTCTTTATAAGACAGGAAAAAAAAATTGAATTGATCGTTTTCAGCATAATATTGAAAACAGCATATTAGTGATCGTTATAGTAAATATGATGACAATTTTGACAATTTTAAAGGACGTTATAAGTCGTATATTGTGACGCGCGGCTTCCCACACACGGGGAAGTATCGGTTGCCATGGTCACAATGCGCCGATGCGCCGTCGATCGGCAGCTTTCCTCCCGAAAACAATTGCTCTTTTTACCTGTCGTTGGAGACTTTCGAGTCGGGCGCCAGGGTGTTTTACTCGAAAACCCCCAAAAATTCCCTCACAATCAGCTCGTGAACGGTCGCAACCTAAAATCGCGAATCTCAGGGATCACGGGGCGTTGGTATTATAAATTTTGTTCCAAAACGCGTATCATAAAAACAAAAAACTAATTTATTTATTTGTACAAAACGGAAATTAAATTCTATGTACAAAAGAATAGTTAATAACCAGTGAACCGAATGGAAAAAACATAATATTGCGCGTGTGACTTGATGACTAATTTAAGACACAGCAAATAATCGGAATAGAAGTTATTCGTCGCGCAATACTTTGTCTAACTCACACTTGCAGCGTAGACTGCACAAATCCACACCAATTTTCTCTCTCTTTCTCTCTCCGCGACCAAGGAACGCCGTATCGCGAAAAATCGACGAAAATCCAGGCCGGAGGATAGAGTAATGCTTCACGTCTTTTGGTTCAGTCGCACGTAACACGTTCGAGGCTCACAGGTACAATGCCGGCTGTTGGAGTCCACGCGGAGCAAGTCCACGGCAAAGTCACTGCACATTCTTCATGGGCCAGTGTGACTTCGCGGACCAATCACCGTCGTTAAGGAGGTTGTTGCGCGATCTATAGTGTGATATAGGCCATTTACATGTTGAATGCAAAAGTAAAGACATCGGAACAAATAATTAGCTGCTAAAACTACATAAAATTCTGAACATTTTTTCATTAATAGTTGGCTTAATCCACCGTACCGATTGGAAAATATTCAAGCCTGAATTTTTGAGAATTCTCACGCGGTGTATATCTATATAGTGGAAATTGAGGTATTTCAACGCTCAGTATTAGCGTTACTAGACGGTCAAATCCATTAAAATTTGGCATGCAGGTTCCAAATATTGTTGTTCAGAAAATATGTAAATTTCAGTCGGATATCTTTACTTCGAGTTGCCGCAACAACCTCCTTAATGAGTCGCTGCGTTAGTGAGCGCCAGTGGGTGTCGGTGAGCGCATGGGCGCAAGAAGAGGGTCAGTGTGCAGTGTTGAGGTCTCTCTTTTTACTCGGACATCTTGGACGATAGCACTGCGAACTTCTTGAATTTTCAAGCGCGTTGTAGTCGTTAAATTATTGTTTCTGCTTCCGCAGAAACCGTTATCCAGAGGTAAGTCGTGATGTATTGCGTGTGGCGGGCATCGAAATAACGCGAAAATATAATAACCTTCAATTTCCCGCAATGTTGAGGTGGTGACGGTGGTCGATCATTTCCGTTGTCGGGCATTTTTATGAAAAAAATTGATAATGATTCGAGAAGCGTATATCATAGGTAAAAACACTATTGGACAATGAGATCTGTCGATCTATATAATCGATGTTCTTAACCTGGCTGCCAAGATTATTGGGGTCACAATTATAATGATTGTCATGATGCTCCCTAACTGGAATATGAAAATTTTCATTTCAGGTACACATGCACTTTAGATTTCTATTGCATTACTGATATAATCGTCATTTTTATTCACGAGGCGGCTCAGATTGGATGATCCCAAATGAACCAGATACAAGTTTGGATCTAGAGCAGTGTTGCGATACGTATAAGAATTCCCGTACCCATACCCTTACGAGACAATAAAAGCACGAAGTGAGCACGTGGCGCGAGGATATCAAAGTACCTTCACATTTCCACTGCGTAACACCTGTCGACGATCGGTAGTCCAGGAATAACATCCATGGCACTGAAACTATGAATTTGTAAGACCATGATAAGCACAAGTTTTATAACTGATGATTGTTAATTTTACTTACGGTTTATCAATACACTGCGTGTAGACATCGGCAGCTGCTCTGCTTCTCCGTCTGATAACATCTCGTCGGTGTCGGCATGCTCGGTCAGCTTGCTTCTAGGCTTATTCTCGTGTCGACAGTGCTGACTCGAGAATCATTGTTTCCAAATATTCCCAGTGTGCAAAGAAAAATAAATCGATTCGTGTTTTTTTAAGTAAGTGAAGTGAGATTATGAAGATGGGAGAACAGAACTGTTGGGTTGAAGGGATACCGGAACATCAAGAACGTCGCTATTATGAGTCCAAGAACATTTAAATATAAAATTTTCTTTCTTAATCATTTTCACCTGCGATTACTCTTCCAACGGAATTTTTGCTCTTGAATTTTTGACTATTAATTTTATTTAAAAATAATTGCCCTTAATATCATTTGAAAAATCACCTTTTAATATTTTACACAACAGTAACAAGCGATGTTCGCGACTGAGAAAGCCATACAAATACTATTTATAACGACCGACTTTCTAAGAAATATCGGCCATTCGAAAACAAAGTGAGTAAAGGTATGAGAGAGAGATAGGACGATTGCCAACGTGCCGACGCTTCGTTAGCAACCGTTTTTCGCAACGTGGTCAACGTTATTACATAGGAAACATTTCAGAGAGTCGTTCGAGGTATATATATCGAGAAATTCGATCCCTCACAGTGGATCTGGAAGGACTCTAATATATTGTTTTTATCCTCTGGTGCGACGTAGACTTATCGTCTGAAACTATATACGTGGGCGATTCTTGGGATGGTGGAGCCAGACTTGAGTCTTTGGATTGTTGATCTCAATTGGATACCAAGTTCCAGAAATTTTTTTTCGATGAATGAGTTTGAGATGATTAGGTTAACGTTTGATAGCACTCTTCGCCTGTTCCTGGATATCCATGGTTTGATGAGTAGTTTGGTTTGTCTTACAGTGATTTCTGTTTTTTATCGATGAGTTTATCGACAAGCTCACGTGATTCCAGGGAAACGTTGATTCTTGCATTTGATATGCGTGAGATGTATCGAATTGCCGTGTTAGGGACAACTTTAGCGAGAGCAATGAGGGAGCCGTTTATGTCTGCATTGTCAAAGGCATCGAAATCATCCTCGATGCCGTTTTTTTTTAAGGATGAGCACTGTTGTTTGCAATTCTGGCATAAGAAGCAAGTTAGGTAAGGTAAACAGTTTCTACTTGGTTTAAGTTGGCTTGAGATAATGTTTGTTGGTTATGGTTCACGTTGTTGCTGATAATTAGTGTTGTTTGGGGGCCATAGGCCGATGCTAAGGGTTGAGATCTCGTTTTAAAGGACCCCTCCCCCCCCCACCCTTTACTGAATTTCTAATTTCTGTGCAATTGTCACTCGGTTAAGACAACTGCAAGCACTCGAGTGCTCCCGTTTGTCTTAATCTCACTTTGTCATAACTCGCAGACAGAGCGCGCACGTCCGTTCAGTGTGGGTGTCGGAACCCGACTTTTGAAATTTTATTGCAAAAAACATAATGCATAGAAAAATCTATAATAGAACGTGTGTAAAAAAATAATTTTGCGTTACTATCATGATCTTGTCTCAGGGTCTACCATCATTCTTACCTGCTGCCACATTAACAGGGTCTTAAAGATCACACGTGGAATATCATCGTCGCCGGTGATTCCGAACTCTTGAATGATTCCGAAATTCTCCATTTGCACGGGAATTTGCGTTCTTCATCGTGGCCGAATGCACGTAGTTGAGAAGTGCCATTCGTCAAGGCTATAAATATATAATAAGGTAAGGCATAAAGGTTTTATTCTACAGTAATTATTCAACCTTACCGCCTACGTGTGAGTCTGTCGAAGAGCTGCTGCAAACAACTGAGTTCCTGCACGAAAAGAGCTTCTTCCGTAGAGTCTCGAGATCGTGCAGGGCTGCATCTCATAATTTCACCAAACTCTTTATATTTCGTACTCGAGCTACCTCGGTATGAAGAAATTTTGATCTTAGCTGGATCGAATTGAGTTAATCAATTGAATATTCAACCGATTCTGAACAGCAAATAACAGCACTTGGACCGGGCCTCCCAACTTAATCAACTCCTGGAAGAAAAATATTTCCGACAAATTCGTCAACGAACTTTGTCGACCACTCACACCCACGGATCCCGGAATAAGTTTCCACACGCAGAAAACTTCGGAAGTGACTTAACTGTGGATATCATTGTGGATATCATTCCCGGTTGTTCTCGCAACGTATGATAAGGATGTCAATTCTGATGAGTATTCTGTTGGGTGGCAATAGTGAGTGGCACGGCCCACGCTTGGAATAGAATGTCCTTTAAATTGTCCGATCTGTCGTCGCTCGGAATTTTACCTCCAAGACAGCGGTACGAAACCCGCGTTGCTTGTGGAACGTCTTAAATAATTCAAATAATTATTCGCAAAGTCCTGAGGCCAAACACAAGATGTCGAACTATTAAACTAGCTAGATATATACTTCAAAAACCCTATGCAACTGTTCGACACTTTATAGCAAGTCTCTTCAACCCGTGGAATGGATTTCATGTGTTTAAATGTATGAATAATTCAAATCGCGGAGTCCTCAGTCCGTACACAGGACTGACTGGAATAGTAAGGAAAACGTTTTAAAAACCCCATACAACTATCCCACACTCTGTCCACTGAACGTGTGGATAAAATCTCATGTGTTTAAATAATTCAAATAAATATCTGCGGAGTCCATTTTTTCACTCTCGCTCAGAAACGCCAAAAAGCAAGTTTTGACTTATCAGGCTCTGTCGCGGTAAAGATTGTGTGCACGAGTAAAAATACCCGGTGGTTTTACACTCTATTAGAGCGATTCTGTGAGAGAGTGGAAAAACGGTGCGTGATTCGACACAATTTCGTCTAAAAAGTCGGTTGGCACCACCGGAGCAAAGATCCGAACTGATGCGCGGCCGGAAAATTTTTTTCCACGGGTTGGTTAGACATTCCACAGAGTTTGGAATAATTGTAGAGGAATTTTGAAACGTTTTCCTAGCTAGTGTAGTCATTCCACGTCCTCTAGATGGCCTCAGGACTGCGCCAATATTTATTTGAATTATTCATACCCTTATACTTTTTTTCCGGTGTTTAGAGGACATGTCGTGGTGATTTGGTAATAAGTATGAACATATCACAAATATGGAAAGATAAATTTAATTGTTTTTAGAAGAGGAACTTGATAATGATGGGAGTAATGTGTTCATTACAAAAAGTCAGTGCAAAACAGCTAAAAGCAAGCCAACTTTCACGGCAATGATGACATCATTGTTAGTTTCGGCATTTAGTATGAAAACATTGCTTGCCAGTAACTATAAAGGAGGTGCCGCAAAAAACATGGCCGGGAAAATTGTGCGTTATCGAGCACTTGATAAAAAAATTATCGAAGCAATAAAAAGTACTAACTTTTATTAACGATTCTATAGAGTTAGATCATTATCATTTCTAATTAATCTCATATTTTATACTATGCATTTACTTTTTATTATTAAATTCCAACTAAAAAATCATTAACAACGTACTCGACTTCTCAGAGAGTCTCTCGGCTCTTCACGAAAAATTCAATCAAGGCGCATTCGGAACGGCAATTAACTAAATATGCAAAACTCTGGGAAATTGCTCGTAAAGCTCAGGTCGGTTTAATATCTGGAGATATAATATTATTGATACCATTTATTTTTTTCAATCTTTGGACAACATTTGTGAATTTTTTTTTATTAATTTCAGACAAAAAGTAAAGAAGAGGAGAAACCAAAAGCTGACGATGATTTTCCAGACAAGGAGAAATAATCGAAAACCGAATTTCTCCCTTTTTTCATTTTTTTTTCAATACATTCATTTTTAATATTTAGTCGTTCCTAAAATGAGAAAACTTACTTTATACTATATATATTATATTATTATTATTATTATTAAAAATACTTGTTGAGATCGTAGATCTATTACAAGGCGCCCGGTGTCCGGGACTTTACACTGTGTATTACGTTACAGCTATAGTATAATGTTTAATTTTAATGAGTAGTAGCATTAAGGCTGACAGGATTTACGTGCTTATTTACTGATGTGTCCAAGCGTGGGAGAGAGACTTTGACCTATTCAGACAAGATAAAGGCTCGCAGTTCCAGGCAGTTTTTGAGGAAAAGACAGAGATTCTTAATTTGTTCATGGTTGTCAGTTTTTAGCAGTGAGGGAAATGACCATGCCTAGGTACTTCTTACGGAACTCGTTGTAAGTAGAACAGCGGCAGAAGATATGCTCCAGTGTTTCTGGTTCAGATAGATTGCAAATCGTGCATGCCTTGGTCGTATCTTATACCTTGTGCCCTTGATCCTCAGGATCAGCTTATTCTGATTAGCCAGTCTGACTTGTGCGAGTATCCTGGTAAAATAAAGTGGGAGTCGTGACTTGATGTATTTCGCTCCGTTCGAGTTGGCTTCTGGCTTGATTGTCTCGTACAGCCGGTGGTAGCTTGATTTTGCGATACGTTCCTGGTCTCGAGTCGCATTGGCGGCAGTGGTTGAGCTGAGTGACAGGGTGATTGCAATGTTCACGTTTGGATCTAAGGGATTTATATAGATTGCGTGGTTATCCATAATTTGTGACAGTTGTGAGTACCAGTTTAATTTCGGCTTATTTCTGTGCGATAGGTGTAGTGCTTTCAGTATTTCCAGACACTTTTTCGGGTATCGGCTGGCACTCATATTTTCGACTTTGACCCAAAAATTTGAAGCTCTGTTAATGACCTGAATCTCGAGGGATTTCGTGTTAGTTTCAGATCTGAGGGAGTATCCTGGTGTTCCTCTCGGCAGGTTTAGTAGTGACTTCAGGAACGTGCGCGCGACTTTATCAATGTCGTCGGTAAACCTTAATCCCCAGACGCAAGAGCCATACAGCAGTGTCGATGCCGCTATGGAGTTGAACAGTTTCAGCGTCTGGTCCCAGCTTGGCATTTTAGCCGCTGTCATCGTGTTCCATACCGTCCCGATGGCCAGTCGTGCCCGCGACGCGAAGTGTTCACTGGCTTTTTTGAACAGGCCGTTTGTGCTAAACACGACGCCCAGGTACGTGAAGGTATCTACCGTTTCCAGAGCCTCACCTTGGTATTTGACGCTTCTGTGCTTAGGTGTTCGGCCGCCTGGGTTACGGAATTGCATGATTTTGGTCTTCTTTGTGTTTAGCGTTAGGTGGTTCCTTTCACAGTATTCCTCGAGGATGTCTAGTCTTTTCTGGAGATCGATAGCGCTGTCAGCAAGGATTGTTTTGTCATCTGCGAACAGAATTATCTCCATACGCCTTTCGGTTTTGATGTATCCTTTGTCGATGAAAAATTGTGCCGCGCCGTGGAGGAGAAGAATGAAAAGGATAGGGCTGAGAGGGTCTCCTTGCATGACTCCTTCGGCTATTTTAATGCTCCGAGATTTATTTGCCGAGCCTAGTTTGACTCGCATTTGGGCTTTCCTGTAGTAGTCGCGGAGGACATTAATTGTTCGAGCGCTGACTCCCACTCCGAATAACTTTTGCCAAAGGATGCTGTGTGATACTGAGTCGAAGGCCCGCTTGTAATCAACATAGGCCGCGTAGAGGCGACCTCCTTGGGTGTGTAGTGCTTGCGTTATTCTGGAGCTTAGCACGAAGATATTATCTTCGCACGATCGATTGGCTCTGAAGCCCGCTTGGCATTCCGGGAGTACTCCTGGAATACTCCTTCTCGCTCCAATCACTCAGTCTTTTAGCAATTATCGAGGTGAAAATTTTCGCTATGGAATTTGCGAGGGCAATGCCCCGGTAGTTGTAAGGGTCGTTGTCATCTCCTTTTTTGTGAAATAGGATTACTTCTGCTTCTGCTCATGCATCTGGGATTATTCCTAGCTCCGTTACTTTGTTGAGTAGCCGCGTGACGTGGTAAATCCAGTTGGCTGGAAGTTCCTTGTAGAACTGATTACTGATGCCATCGGGTCCTGGGCTCTTGTTGTTTGCTGTTCTACCAATAGCTCGCTTCACTTCGTTGTATGTAAATTCCGCGTCCAGTAAGGGATGCCTGCAGTCGAACATTGAGATGTCGTCCGGGATTGTAGTTGGATATAGGTTCGTATAGAATGTTTCCCAGTCTCCTGTGCTTATTGGACACTGCTTGTATTTTTTCTTGCGGTATTTTTTGATGATCTTCCAGAAATCTTTTTGGTCTCTTGCTTCGCACAATTCATTTTGTAGCTTTTCAGTATGCTGCTGAGCCTTAGTTGTCATGAGCTTCGTGTATTGTTTCCGCGCCTCGGCGAACATCACCCGGTTCTCAGGTGAGTTTCCCTGTTTTCTGTATTTTCGATAGCTGCTGTTGAGTTTCTGCTTCGCCTGCCGGCACTCGGTGTCAAACCACGGCTTGTTTTCCTTCCTCTTCTCGTTGTGATAGTAGGTCTTAATGTTTTCCCTCATGCCTAGTCGGTCGGCTGTGTCTGTGATGGCTTTCTTGAGCCTGTTGGCCAGCTCGTTAACTCCGGCAGTCTCTAATGTGCCACACGGTAGGCGTCTTAACGCGTTCTGGTAGTTATCGGCCTGGTCTTGGTTCCACGTAAGTTTTGTGGTTGTGGATGATGGCTGCTTTTGTGTGGTCTCTGATTGGTCCACTTTCTTTCTTTCGATTATTACTTTTGTCTGGATGAGCTGGTAGTCCGAGCCGCATATCTCTGACACTGAGAAGTCTCTTAGTATTTTAATGCATGCGGTGTTAATCCAAATATAATCTATAATACTGTCACCTCGGGCGCCAATGTATGTCATTTCTCCCCGTTGGTCTGACAGCGATCTACCGTTGAGGACAGCGAGTCCAGCCAATTCCATTACGCTTAGGAGAGCGGTTCCATTCGCATTTACGTGCGTGTCTTTTGTAGTTCTGTGGGTTGTGAATGCTCCCAGCTCTTCCATTGCCTCGTCGATTTGGTTGGACTGGCCAATACGGCTGTCGAAATCTCCGCCTATGATAATTGGTAGATCTGGGTGCTCTTGGAGGACGTCTCTTAGCAGCCCGTCTACTGCCTCTAGTCTCTCCCTGAAATGTGTTTCTCGCAGGTACACGAGGATTAGTATTAGCTCAGTATCATTTAGTCTAATTCTAGTTGCTATGTATATTTCGCATTTTTCTAGAACGGTTACCTTAGTAACATACTCTGGATCGTATAATAACAATAGACCCCCGCTTGGTCTGCCTGCCGCCTTCTCTTTGGTTGCAGGGAATGTAATGGCTTTCATATGGCTAAAAAATTGAGGTATGTGAGGTATGTGGTGCGTAGACCACGTCTCCGAGAGTCCTAGGACCGCTGTATTCGAAAAGTATTTGGTGTATTCCTGCGCGGTGATGTTGGAGAGAGTTCGGGCACCTCGGACGTTCCAGAGGGATAGGCTAGCGTGCTCTGCCAGGCATCTGGCCATGGCTCTGTTTTCTCTGACTTTGGCTTGGGTCGCTGTGTGCCCTATTTCCAGCATTGCGTCGTTGACTTTTCGCACGTCTTCGCTCAGCGCATCTAGTTTGGCGAGGATAAGATTGACCTCGGCGCGAGAGATGCTACCAGTCGCGTCCTCGGATGAGGTAGTGGTTTTATCCACTCTGTTGGGGATGCCTGACCTTATGACGTGTTTAGTAATATCGCTCGTATTGTCGGGCACTGTGATTTTGCTGGCGCGGGTGGCATAAAGAGGCTTAGACGAGCCGGGTTTGCTGGTCTTAGCACTCATCTTAACCTCACTTTATGTGTTTATTAATATTTCCCACTTTTATGAGATGCACCTAATATACAGCAAGCAAGGGATGGAATACCTTCTTCTAGGGCAGCTCTTTATTGGTTAAACTGTTTAAAATACTGTTGTTTCCGCCTTATTTTTGCACTGACAATATATAAAGCACGTTGTGACTTGTTGCGCACCCTCGCGGTCCCTATACATATTATATAACAGTATACATATCGTTTGTATGTCGCGTATATAAGTAAACCAGCGAAATTGTACATATCCTCAATAATACTGTAACGAATTCCCTGAAAATATAACGGGAAATATTTTCCGAGATACTTGTCCAACTATGGCAAAAACCGTTCGTACTAATTCCTTTCGAAAATTGTTTCACCTACCGTTTCTCGGGCGCCAGCCTATTTATTTAAGAAAGGAAAATAGGCAAAACCACGCTGAAAAGGACAATATTGCCTCGCGACTCTATATTCTCAATTTCTCGGGCGCCAGCCTATTTATTTAAGAAAGGAAAATAGGCAAAACCACGCTGAAAAGGACAATATTGCCTCGCGACTCTATATTCTCAAAGTCAGGATATCTCGGGTAAATTGATCCAAACAATTAATACACGCGATAATTAGACCATTCACAAATTCTATGTTTATTCTTTTACATTTTTACATTTTTACATTTATATCTCGGGTAAATTGATCCAAACAATTAATACACGCGATAATTAGACCATTCACAAATTCTATGTTTATTCTTTTACATTTTTACATTTTTACATTTTTACCGTTTCATCGTTCGTTTTCGTGTATTCCGTAATTCTCAACGTGACTCTCTCTCTCTCTCTCTCTCTCTCTCTCTCTCTCTCTCTCTCTCTCTCTCCTCTCTCTCTCTCCTCTCTCTCTCTTAGTATGTTAGATTAATTCAATTCCCTCATACGCAAGAATAAATGCAAGGAGACCCGCGCTAACACACACTGATTCTAACCCAACAATAACAACAAATTACCCGTAAGGGTGCTCGGACGCGCGACTGAGAAAACCAGGCGGTATTCGACAGAGCGAGCGAGAGAAGAAAAATACGACGTACCAACTTTTCGCCGAGTTCCTTGTAGCTCCTCCTCCTCGATTCTTCGTCCTTTGGCTGGCTCGATACATCGCAAATCTTAAAACTAGACCCTATCTAACACCCCAAGGTCTCCATCTATCTACTGACTCTCCGCCGCGTTGTTATTCTAATTATTCGCTTTGTTTAACGAACTCTGCCTCGTTACAATATATTTTTTATATTTTTCATATATATCTACATATTTTCACGGATATATGAAAACATATGTACTAATATATCATTTTTTTCGTGGGGGTCGCACAGTCTGGTATGCTTCGCACTGAGATAGTGTCCCCTTCCAACAAAGTCGAAGGTTACGACTCCGAAGTTCATGACCTAACGGAGCAGGTTGGAACGCTTTCCACTCAGATGGAAAAATTTCTGTCAGGTCGGTTAAATTCAATTCCGACCATGCTCGTCAAACCGGGTAGGCGTCGAGCAGTTCTCCAACAACTCTCCAAGCCCTTGCGGGAACTCTCCAGAAGAAATTGTAACAGAGACATTAGCTTGTGTTGCCGGAGGGTGTGGTCCGAGGGTTTTCTAAAATCTTCGAAGTTTTTCCCCCATCCAGTCGAGGCACTTGTCGATACTGGCTCTACTCACTATTTCATCTGTGTTTTTGCTCTCCGCGAGGATGTAGTAATTCAAACTGCGACCCAAATTGTCAAAGGAGTAACAAATGGAACCGTAGAGGTTATCGGAGAGGTAGTTTTAGACCTGTGAGACTTGAAATCTAAATTCTCAGTCACCTTCTCAAAATTAGGCACGTTTAATGCCGTCCTGTGTGACAGTTTTTGTAACCAGGCTAGAGCTATCGGCGTTGGTCCAAGAGTAACCACCACATGCAAAGAGTTGCATGGGACTTTTCAGCGGTTTCTTCTAGACACTGGAGGAGATGTCAGTGTGATACATCTATCTGCTCTTCGCCCTCATATATTAATCAGTCAAGAATATTGCCTGAAAATCCATGGTCTCGGTACGGATTTGATTCTCACCCTTGGCACAGTCCAATTAACCCTGCTAGGGGTGAAAGCTGAATTTCACGAAGTATCATCTGATCTTTCAGTGGGAGGCGTTGGTATTATTGGTAATGATTTACTTACTCGTGAAACGGCAGAAATTTCTTACACGAATCATACAATAGTTTTCATAGGTTGTCCCACTGTTTCGGTTTCTTTCTCTAGAACCACAAACTCTTCCGAATGAATTACAGTAGCGCCTCGAATGCGCCAAGCGATTCCAATTCGTATAGCTAACCTTTCGAGTGGCATTGGATACCTCTCTCGTGTCACCTTGGCCCCTGGAGGTTATGATTCTTAATATCAATGATTGGGCTGAAGACGTGGAAATTCTGCCTCAGAATCTGGAGGAATCCAACTTGAACTATGATGATGATTCATTACTCCCACGCGTCCGACTTCGTCGTCTCTTTGACCGACTCCGTCAAGTAGGTTTGACTTAACCAGAAAAATGTCGTTTTTATGCTAGAAAGTAGAATACCTTGATCATATCATTACAACCAGGGATATCTGGCCAGATCCTACGAAAAAAACTGCTGTGAAAAATGCCTCCCAGCCGGGTAATCGCACGGAAATGCGAACATTTCTAGAACTGTCCAACTACCTGGTGCAACGACTGGCGCAGTTCTAAGCCAAGAAGTGACCATCCCACCTGACGCAGAAGAGAGTGAAAGTAGACTCGTTATTCGAGGAGTGAACTACAGTGTTTGGCTGTAGTTTTCGATGTCAAACATTTTAGACACTATTTATTCTTCTCTCAGTTTGTCATACAAGCCGACGCAGGATGTATTTCGTGGCTCCGTAATGCAACAACAATGACGGAACGCTATGCAAAATGGAAGTCATGGCCTTATGGCTATCGCTTCACGGTGACTCGACGTACAAATGTTGACGATCAGTATGCAGATGCCTTCTCACATAATCCGTGTGAAAGGCCAACTGAAGAAGAGCAACCACAGGTAACCTTATTACCTATCCAGCCTGTAAAGAGACGAGGTCGGCCGCGTGGGAGTAAAAATAAAGTTGTCACTATCCCGGTCGTCCCTACGAGTTTGAACGACCTTCGCCCACGTCGTAACCTAGTCAAACCAAATTATGTCGCTCCGGATACCTTCGACGAAGAAAATGAAGTAATTCCCGTCCTAAAAACTCCGGGTCCTATCTCAACACGTAGGTCACAAGGCCGAACCCCTCTTCCCCCAATTTTGGAATTAAATCCCAACTTCACTGATTCCAATACTGAGGAAGGGCCTCAAGAGCCCACTACTATCCGAGAATCGCCTATCGATTGTGTTAAAGAAGTTTAGAAATTAATTTCACATTTCGACGGGACAATAAAAAAAAAGAAGAGTGAGGTTGAACAGAGCCAGAATCAAGTCATTCCGACGAGGACAATGACCCAAGTGTTGCCGACAACGAGTCGTCCGAAAGATAATGATTCGGATCAGGTGACAACGGACAGCAACTCAAACACACGAGTCACGAGGCGAAGGACGCGGAACAGCTGACAACAGCAAAGCATAATGTTACGCCAATCAACACCACTTTAAACCTAAATCTCGCGCCATATGGTGCCATGTACTGGGATCGAGGAGCCTATCAACCGATTTCATCGCCTTGGACATCACTACAACGTGAGTTTCCAAAGCATTCAGAGTATACTCCTATCGTGAAACTTAAACCATCGCGTGATAAGAGCTCTCGAATACTCCAGGCTCCTATACCGAAATAAATAATACTATTCGAAATAACCCCGAGCAGGTGGAGCTAACGTTTACACTTTCTCAATCAGTGAGACTAGAACCTACATCTACTAGTTATTCTGAACCACTTACTGAACAAAGATTTATTGAGTCTTCTGAAAGCGAACATTCGTCGCATAAAATCATCAATAGCCGCGAAGGCCTCATCCACACTTGCGATAACATCGCACAATTCAAGCCGTAGACTGTACAATCACTCAACCCGTAGAGAAATTGCTCGAAGCCCTAAATTATAATTCTTGTTCCATTTTCAAGGCGAATAAGCCCGAAGTTAACCAAGTCTTCGTTTTCCCTATAGGAAAATATCGGGTATTTACAGTGTTTATCAAACGAAATCATTTCGATAAAACTACACCGGATGCCATACGCCCAGGTTTCGATTGCGGACAGCGCTGACGAAATGCCAGGTTATGACTATCCGAATGGCAAAAGAGCGCGATGAAATTGATGATAAATTACAACCTTACATCGAAGACGCCTCCCGCGGTTGCTCCTTTACAGATTTGCCGACCGAAGGCAAAATTGGAAACCCTGCCAGAATTCAGTGACCTGAGATTATACGTGAATTCCTCAACAGCCTAGCAGGAGGTCATAAGGGTGTGACAAAATCTTATTGATATACGGAAAATCCATCCAAGCTTGTGAAATCTGCGGGAGGGAAAAATTGACTCGAATTAAAACCAAACAACCGATGATGATAACCGATACTTCCGTTAAACCCTTCGAAAAGGTCGCAATCGATACGGTAGGGCCTCTCAATGTGACTCCGGACGGAAATCGTTATATTTTAACCATTCAGGATAATTTCTCAAAATTCTGTTAGGCAGTACCCCTGCCAGGTATCCGAACCCGAACAATAGCTGAAGCTTTTGTTAATCATTTTATTTGCAATTATGGTTCCCCTTGTGTACTCTGCAACACCATTCGTGACCCTGTCTACGAAATGGCTCGCAGTCTCGCTCGTCTCGTCTCCCCGCTTGATGTTTCCTCTCACTCCACGATCCCTGGTGGGCGCCAGTCAATTTGAAATCCCGGGAATCGACAAACCCGGATATCTTGATCGCAATCGAAACCAAATACTTACTTAAGATCGCGGAATGAGGTGACGTAAGAGACGGAACGGAACGAGATGTGTCGGTATAGAGAGTAGGGTCGGGTTCAAACACAAACACACACTAAACGGGATCAAATTAATTATCTTTATTTCACTATTCACGGAAACGTAGCTTTTCGTTGGGTCAGCTCTGCGGGACTCCTCACGACCAATCTCCCTGGAGTTCCTTCAACTCTCTACAGGGACTGGAACCTTTACGTCCGTTTCGAAGTCATGCTCCACGTCTCATCCGGGGAGTCAGGACCATTTTACCCTGACACGGCACCCGGGGACGGCCCAACGGACTCAATTAGAGCCGTCGCCTTAACCTTACTGTAACCGTCATCGGTCTTACACCGTTGCCGGCCACCTCACGACTCTCCTCGCTCTCGCGTCTCAACTACGATTTAGAGCCGTCGCCTTAACCTTACTGTAACCGTCATCGGTCTTACACCGTTGCCGGCCACCTCACGACTCTCCTCGCTCTCGCGTCTCAACTACGATTTGCCGCATGCTTCCCCCTCCATTCCTTCGGCGGATCTCCCCCACTCTGTGGACCAGGGACCGCTCTCTCCTCGCTCTCGCGTCTCAACTACGATTTGCCGCATGCTTCCCCCTCCATTCCTTCGGCGGATCTCCCCCACTCTGTGGACCAGGGACCGCGCCTCCATTCCCCCTTTGCCGTAGTCAGTGGGGAAAATCCCCTTAGCGTCCTCTCCTGGTTTGGGTGGTCGACTGGGCAATAACCCTGACTTTCTCGGCGAGGGTGGTATGCTTCCCCCTCCATTCCTTCGGCGGATCTCCCCCACTCTGTGGACCAGGGACCGCGCCTCCATTCCTCCTTTGCCGTAGTCAGTGGGGAAAATCCCCTTAGCGTCCTCTCCTGGTTTGGGTGGTCGACTG
>MVJL01001436.1:0-18443 GCA_002156465.1 Macrocentrus cingulum | reverse complement strand
AAAAAAAAAAAAAAAAAAAAAAAAAAAAAAATTCAATTTACTAAGTAGTCCAGTAGTACAATGAACACTACAATGAATAGTTGAAAACCTGAATAATAATTAATTATACTATTATTTATATGTATATTATATAATTTAAATTGTACATATATATATATTTTTTGCCATTTAGGTTGTAGAATTTAAATTGTTTATATAATTTAATTCTTCACATTTTAAAATCATGTTCTTCCTTTTATGACAATTTTTTTTTTTTTAACCATATGGGTAAAAGTCACTTTTTCCATACATATATATAATTATGTATAGTAGTATTATAATCATAATTACTTATTTGTATATATTTCATTAAATTATTTCGTACATTTTCTCTTCCCATTTTTCTGTCTAGTTGACAGAAATTTTGTCATTTTAATTCTGTAGGTAAAAAAAAAAAACAAACAAACAAATATACAGTCAACAGCTTAGCTTTCGAATAGTATTGGAAGACAAGCTCAATATCGATGCTGAGCAATATGTATTGTCGATTTTTTTTAAAATTATTATTCTTATTTTTACTATTATTATTATAAATAATATTTTAATTCGTCGACAATACCGAGCACTCTTCCAAAGACAACAGCGATATCATTGAAAAATATTATGATTTATTCCACTCTGTTTATTTCTTGTAAACAAACTGATATATTTGATTCATCTATACAAGTATCTATTATGGAATTCGTGTATTCTGCAGCGAAAAAAAAAAGAAAACGAAAAAAAAGGATAGATACCTATCTACTATATCATAGATGAAGGACAAAAAAAAACTATTTAACCAAGTCGATGTGCCTGTTTGACGATTTGTCGTATTAAATGTACTAATATTCTAGACTGTAAAATGATAATCAAGCGTATCCGTGGAGGTTTCGTGTTTATTATGTTAATATATCGATTTTATATATGATATCACGTGTGTCGTTGGATAAAGAAAAATACTTTTAATTTATTGTACTGAAAGATAAATACGCGTTTGAGTTAGTCATATGCTTCCAGGTAGACGGTAGAGCTTGTGCAAGTTGTGGGAAAAATAACTAGAGATATTTGTTATGAATTTCATCAAGTCATATCAACTTTTGGGGATTTTTTTTTTTATTTTATAATTAATATTTGCAATTCTTCCTGCTCTGACGTGTGAGATTAATTTTTTTTTTTCATATAAATATGTACTATTTTAGTCGGTTTAGTCGCAACAAAATAAATTCACAGTCACTTAGAAGTCATTAGTTTAAATCATCACTAGCAGATATTTTGCAGTTATTTTAGTTGGTTTTTTCTTCATCCTTATTACATTAAAAAAATTACTAAAAATCAGATTATATATGGGGACACATGTGTGCGAGCGGGAGAAAGTTTAATGCTCGATGATCAATTAAAAAACTAACTTTTTAACATACAAAACAAAAAAATATCGTAATTATATCGATGGTTCTAGTTGTGATATTGCATTAATGTAATTAATTAATTAAATGAGAAAAATCTAGTAAAATTATGGGTATATATTAAAAATGTTCGTGAGATGAACGCGAAGTAGATAATAATAATAATAACAATAATATTGAATCTGATCAAGTTTTTTTTTTAATCTCCGGGAATAAACTTGATCGAATTTTTGTACATAATAATTTTTCTTAATAAGTATGTGAATATAAAAAGAGAGAATATTTAGTAGGCTTAGAAAATATAGTATAGTGCCTAATGAAAAAAAAAAAACTCAATGACTCATATGTATGTTTGATGACGACGAAATAATATTTAAAATATTTCTGGCTTTTGATGAGTGTGCAAAGTCATGAAAAAAAAAAAAAAGATAAAAAGAAGAAGAAAAAAAAACATTTTAACACAAAAGTAGTTAATTATTTGGATAATAATTAATTATTATTATTATAATTGTGGTAAATTCGTAAAATTTGTGGTGGAAAAAAAATTTATACAGATTAATTGTCACCGTGTATAAATAATTATTAACACGGAAATAAATGATCAAGATAGAATTATGGGAACGTAGATAGAGGTAGTGATATTATTATTTAAAATACAAGAGATAAACATATTTTTGGAGTTAATAGATGGTGAACTTATCGTCAGTCTTCGATTGTCGTTCAATATACAGCCCTAGATAGTAATTGCCAACAATTATCCTGATAAATTCGAGTTATTTCATGTTATAAACACAAGATAATGACGATGTAAATAATAGATATACACTATACTGTATCTTGATATCCAACTTATTCACTGAAATAACAATCTATCGCCTATATTCAACATGGCAACAAAAATATTAACAAACAAGCAAAATTACACTTTTTTCTCTTTTTTTTTTCACTCGCATGACGATAATTTATTTTTATTAGTTTGATCAACAGTTGGAAAATTATTCAAGGGATGAAAAACAATTGTAACAACAATAATGACAATACTGACGCACAGAGATTGTAATGAAGATGTTAAGGAAAATTATAAAAAAAAAAATCAGTAGATAATTTTTTTCTAAAACTGACGAAAAAAAAAAAAATTATTTGACTCAAATTAGATAATTCTTCTTGAACAAATAATGTTTAAATACAAAATAATAGAATTCTGTCATTTAATATAAATAAATAAATAATAAATAAAAAAATACAAAAATGCCTCAGATGAACAAAAGACTAATATTAACGTGTAATAGCCTACATGTAATAAAACAAAATGTTAAATTGACTCCACCGTTTAACCGTCCGCATTTTCAATATATAAGTAGAATTAAGCTTGCCGATCAATTGTTAAAAAATTTTTTCTTGTATTGTTTTTCGTTTTTTTTTTTTTTTCCTTCGTCATTTGCAATTAAAAATGTGCCCGATGTTCCATGTGAAAATACGGCGATAGGATTTTAAAAAATTTTTATCTGTAATCTCACAATTGAAAGGAAGGAAAAAAAAGAGCCCAATGGATAAGAGCTTTTTTTATAAATTATAATTAATAAGAGCAAACCAATATAGGATATAGAATTTTAATCCATTACCTGACTGTTCTTCAATGTTCTTGAATATATTGTATTTAAACTATGATGCCGTTAGCAACTATTTGTGTGTTTGAATTCGTGGAACATGAAGTAATATAAAAATCTTCGACTTATATTTAACATCGACAAAGAAAAACAAATGCATAATTGTAAAAAAAAAAAAAAAATTTATAAAAAAACTCATGAAATTATTTATCCTACTTGTATTGTCGTTGATATAAATATTGTAAAGTGATTTTATTATTAATTTAACATCTTTTAGATCGGTTATATAGATCGCACTTTGTCGCGAATGGATATCATTTAATACTATTTAATTGAAAAAAAAAAAAAAAAAAATTATATTTTCTTTTCATTTATCGCTTCATTAAAAAAATTATCACCATAGTTGCCAATTCATTGCAATATCTAAACTTGTGTATTTTCTAAGATGGGATTGCATGTAAAGAAAAATAGACAAAAACAAAAAAATCATAATAATAAATTTTAAAAAATGAAAAACTACTTACTATTTAGTCCATAATATGGAAAGTAATGAAGTAAAAAACAAACAAATTGTCATAACAAAAAATAATTAATACAGCGGATAATATCGCATATTGTTCCGCATGGTGTTTTATACGGTTGTAGTGATAAACATTTTAACAGATTTCTCAAGATCATGCGATCACTGTGTTTATACTGTGTAAATATATATATATATATAAGTAACACTCTGATTTGTTTACAACATACGTTTTATTTATAAGGATGAAAAAAGTAAAAAAAAACCGAAGTTGTTATGTTTCAATAATTGCTTTAACAATTAATTATGAATTTTAGCACGCATATTTGTGCCCTTGCGTTAAAATAATTTCTGACACAATGGATTTTATTTTTTGTTCAATTAGTTAGATATATAGCGAAAATTAAAAATTGCACACACGAATAATTATATATATGTATATTTCAATGTTATTTTATTAAGTGTGCTCTAATGCAACAATATGTATTCCGTTTATATTAAATATCTCAGTGGTGGCGATAGTTTTCATAACAATTGCCTTACTATATAAATTACTGTCTACATAAAAAAAAAAAAAATTAACAATACGTAAAAATGTGCAGACAGTGCAGTACTGTTGAGAAAATTTTAATCTGTATATATATATATAATATTGTCTGCAAATAAGTCTTTTAGAAAAAGACAAAATTTTTTAAAATTTTTAAAAAATACCTAAATGTCAAGAGAAAAAATTAATTGGTGTAATAAAATAATATTTGTAGTAATTTCGGCAGTAGAACTGATTGTTTGAGCTTTAGTACAGTCAAATTGTCTCAAAGTATTACACTAATTTGTGAATTCACCAGCAAATAAGCTTGGTTTAATATATAGATATATTTGTAATTTTGATCTTAATTTAATGGTGAAAATCACATACCTCTAAACACATATATGATATTCTTATAAATATAAAATATGCATATATTATAAATATATATATATATATTTAAATAATGTTAGTAATGATGATAAATTACCAGAGCACATTGTGCACGTTTTAATAATAACTATATGTTTGCATTCCTGGTGTGTTTATTCGTGTGCGATTAATTATTTCAATGTTCGATCGGGAGTACAAAAAGTATAGAGTTATAGTTTGAGCATAGAAATAATTTTTACGCCCGTGATCACAAGGAATTTCGCGGGATCATTGTGAATTTAAAATTTGATCTTTCTTAAATTTTTTTTTTGTTTCAATCTCATAACTGTATCACGTATCTAAAATCAAAAGAGCGTACATGTAAAATTATTATATTATTTGAAATTGAAATATCTTCTAAACTATTGAAGATAGAATTTATTCTCAAGAGACCTTTTCCATAGAGGTTTTTATTAGCTACAAAAAAGGTCCTTAACTAAATATGTCTAACTCGCATCCTTATCAAAGATATGAGCAAGTAAAAAAAAATGGTATCAAATTTTTTTTCTGGTAATACGCCCTTTCGGTTTTAGACTGATTGGAAATTTTTCTTTGTAGAAAAAGAAATGTTTTAGATGAAATTTAATTTGAAAAAAGAATGATCCTGGTGGCCGTATTGCTGTATATTACTGTAGTATAATCAAACACTAAAGACTAATGCCTAAGGTGATCAATCAAGCTTCGGTATGCGTGATATTTTCGAAGCCACATATATTATATATAATACAAAGTATATATAAATAATAAATATATTTAAGTGAAAAATAAAACAATTGAGCAAAAAAAAAAAGTTGGGCATCAAAAAATAAATAAAATTGAATGATAATAAACTTTTTAATTAGAAATTTCGAAAAATATCTTATTTTCACGTTTATCCTAAATGACAACATAAATATATGTTTGAGCATTTTAACTCGAGCATCATTGAAATATATATGTATATTAAACAAAATGTATTTACGTCAATTTATTATATTTTCCTGTGTTACATTTTTTCTTTAAAATTCTCAATAATGTCTCAGCCTCATTGATGTGAAATATATATCTCTTTGCGATAATTCACAAAGAAAATATCATCTCAATATATACATAAATATATATATATTCCTCACATTGTGTTGTGCTATTATATAAAAAATAATTATTAACTTTGTGATTGATTAAAAAAAATACCAACTTATATGAACGAATTAAAATGCATGGAACCGGTTAAGATTAAATCTTACACTTATTGTACAGAACTGCATTATTATCATTATTATTATTACATATTGGAACTCCAGGTATATACCGCGCCTTTTTCAACTGATGGATAAACTCGAAAAAAAAAAAAATTTGTATCAAATGTAGAGGAAATGTTTTGTAATTAACTTAAAAAAAAAAAAAAAGTATATTGATTTCAAAGAGGAAAATTTCTAAAAATCAACATATACATTATACTAAATCAAAAAAAAAGAAAAATACTACCGCGTCTTTGTAAAAATAATTATTGAAGCTATAGAAAAGATGAATATGATACATTTGGCAATTGAAAAATGTTTTTTTTTTTCTATTTGAATACTAAATTTATGCTAGAATTGTTCTATAAACTGTAATTAAATAATGATATAAATAAATTACGAATACTGGTTGATATTGTAGTATTTGCGAAAAGCGATCCATAAATCAACTGAAATTTAACTGATATGATACTATAAAAACAGAAAAGTATCAAATTTCAATTTGTTCGATATATTTAATAATAAAATATATGAATACCTATAAAATTTTGTATATAAACATTTAGAGTCAAATATTGACTGTTTAAAAACGAAAAAAAAAAAATTTAGTTGATAACTCTGTGAGTAAATTATAGATATATATCAATTTTACAAAAATAAAATTACCATGAAAGTATCGGGACAATTTTCTTCGCTTGATTGCTAAACATATCACATATATATTTCTTGTGAGCTTTTTTTCAATCAATTATTATTTATATTTTGTGTTATAATAGATCTTGTATAATTATATTAATTGTTGACAGTAGACTGAGACAGAAAAAAAAAATAGAGAAATTGTTTATAGCCAACACGGGACTCAAAGAATGTAATAAATAATATTTATTATAGATTAATAACTGCAAAATAAAATGCAATTATATATACTCTATCAGTATTTTGTAGATTTACTGATATTAAATAGTGTCTGATGTAGATTTTCTAAGGAAAATACGCGAAAAAAAAAAACGAATTCTCTCAATTTTCTTTAAAAGTTGATTTTCAATATATAATTCACTTCCACTCAGAATTCAATTATGCATGTGAATAATCAATCTTAGGGTGTTATTGTCTATACTTAAATGTGTTGATTGAGTAAAGATACAATAGAAAAAGAAAAATCACCACAGGTAAGTTATTGATAGTAAAATCAAAAAATTATTTAAATTAAAACAAAGGGATTATAGATACCTAAAATATAATAATTTAGCATTGTTATATGCACATTGTGAGGGGTGTATCTTAATCGAGAAAAATCAGGGTAAATATTTAAGTATATATTAATACGTAAAAAAAAAACTGATTAAAATTCTGCATACACACGCGTGTATATGAAAATAGTTGGATGTGCCTCCAAAGTACATTTGTATGCTCCTCAATAAGGATTTTCATGAATATAATAAACTCAGAGTGTAAATAATTAGTCAAATGAAAAATTGAAAAACTAAAGAAATTTCATTGTTTTTCAATTTTAATTGCTGGTCCTCTTTGGGATATAAAAAATTGTTCATCAACGAAAATTCCTTCAATTGTATGTGAGATTACCGATCGATTGTTCTGTATACGTTATTTTGTTAATATTACATTGATACATTTACATATTGAATGGAAAACTATGTAAAAGTATAGTATTGTAAACATCATGTAAAATGTCAAAAAATACTGTAATTATAGATTGCCAATTTATTCAAATACTGAAAACTGATGATTTATTATTCACAAGAGGAAATAATTAGTTTACTGTTTTTTTTTTAAATACTGTAATTATAGATTGCCAATTTATTCAAATACTGAAAACTGATGATTTATTATTCACAAGAGGAAATAATTAGTTTACTGTTTTTTTTTATAGGAAAGTTGATTTAATTTGACATATTTTTAGCTCTAACATTTATGTGAAGTTACACTACTTGTATCGAAAAAAAATGTCATTTATATAGAAAAAGATGACGTTTGTATCGAAAAAATACGCGATATTCACCCGAAAATCAAATACTGAAAACTGATGATTTATTATTCACAAGAGGAAATAATTAGTTTACTGTTTTTTTTATAGGAAAGTTGATTTAATTTGACATATTTTTAGCTATAACATTTATGTGAAGTTACACTACTTGTATCGAAAAAAAATGTCATTTATATAGAAAAAGATGACGTTTTAATAAATTTATGTAAATGATAAACTAATTAGCGAAAAGTTTGCGAGAATAGCAATGTATAAATTGTTTTACTCACTGTGCGCCTTGACACGTCTGTGCTCTCCAAAAGCCCGGGAAGAACTGACTGACGTGGTCGAAATTATTGATTTTTCCACGCCTGCTATCTTATCAGTACACGTCAGAGATATCAAAAAGCAATAAAATTTATCGATAGCCTACTGACTGACGTGGTCGAAATTATTGATTTTTCCACGCCTGCTATCTTATCAGTACACGTCAGAGATATCAAAAAGCAATAAAATTTATCGATAGCCCTAGGTTCACCGGACTTTCCCACGAAAATTCTCAGTTGTCCCCGAGCTTTTGGTGAGTGCGGACGTCTTCAGAACTGCAGTGAGTACAAATTCTTGCATATTGTTTCACCGGACTTTCCCACGAAAATTCTCAGTTGTCCCCGAGCTTTTGGTGAGTGCGGACGTCTTCAGAACTGCAGTGAGTACAAATTCTTGCATATTGCCATTTTATTAATTTTTGCATAACATTAAAATATACTTTTAACTAACTTTCAAGTAAAATTACGTCGTTCGTATCGAAAAACACGACATTTTCACCGAAAAATCATTATTAATTTTTGCATAACATTAAAATATACTTTTAACTAACTTTCAAGTAAAATTACGTCGTTCGTATCGAAAAACACGACATTTTCACCGAAAAATCACCCGGTTTGCATGAAAAATTCATGCACTTTGTACCGAAAGAATACGAGGGATTATAACGACGTACGTACAAAGCAAAATATTTAGCACTATATTGCATGGCTTGTCCTGTGTTACTTCAAATAACTCAAAGACACCACATTTTCATACTTTGATTGTTTATTATTTTATGTATCAATTAACGCAAACTATACTTTAGTCACAGTCGACGGATTTTTAGTTGCTTCCACAAGAGTTTTTGTTAAATTACTCGCAACAACTGAATTCATTTCATGATGAACTTGATCTGTTGCAGGCAACGCCGGTACATGGAAGAAATACAGCATAAATCCCGCCGTCAATAACAAGTGCATTCCAAGAATTACTGCCATGTATATTGTTTTTTGTTTACCTACGATTTTTTTTTTTCATATTAATGCATGAGAAACAAACAGTACTTCAAGAATACTCAACTTACCGACAATCAAGGGCATTAACGAGCGTAATAAAACTCCACCGGACAGTGCTGTGGCTACACCAACGAGCAGCCAGCGAAAAACTTCGATTGGAATGGTCCATAGGAATGCAATCGGTATAAATATTGACAGAGAGTACCCGTAGAGACAAAGAAGCTCGAGAAGACCCGGTTTGTCGTCCGACTAAAATGAATTCCATAAGTTGACTGAAAATTATTATTTAATTTGTAATTACCTCGATCAATTCAGCATCCATGCTCATATTGTTTGCAGGACTTGCCCACTTCATTGCAGCCCACAAACCAAGCGGCAAAAGCCACACATACAAACAAATGGCAGTTGCTGCGTAGGAAACTGTGTGGAATTCGTATCGCCAGTGATATTTTCCAGTGTTTGCATGTTGGAAATAATTTGCGATATTGCCGCTGATGGCAATTGTAAATATGAGAGTAATACAGACCCAAAATGGCCCGTAGAGATCGGGATTCGGCCGAATATGCGATAATAAATAATTTTCTTGACCGTAGGGAATCATTGATTTTCTTATTCGCAGTAGGACATCGTTTGTATCGATATTAAAGAATTTTTGGTAGTATTCTAGCGTCCAAAAACTTTTTGGTGCATTAGCTGTAATATTCAATGGATTTAATTAGTTGGATATGTCAAATTTCATAGATTTGATAAATTTACCTTCTCTTTGATCTGGCAATCCACTCAATTCTTCCATCATTCCAATATTGGTATTTGTCGTCATTGACTCGGTTGTACGTTGGTCAAAATGTTGATTTGGTGGATCCAAATCTAATTGAGCTTGTCCAGCATCTCCTGATTTATTTATCGGTGAGAAATCTTGAAATGATATAAATTGGGAATTTTGCGAATGTCCCAATGAACCGCTACCCTCCATAGTCGCGATATATTTTGCAATGTTTACGTGGAATTAACAATCAAAACAGGCACAAGCAAAATCACATATGACACCTTTTAATAGACAGATTTGACACGTCAATATTTTTTTTATTGGAATTTATCAGAAGTGACATACAGCGGTCAATGCTCAAAACTACTTTTGAAGGCGCTGACATAATTTGATCTTTGGAAGTCATATTCTTCTTCATTCCTCTTCGTCTTGGAGTATTTAGATAACTTATCATATCATTCTTCTATAGTCAATTCATCTTTCTATTTTTAGATGATTTCTAATCAAACAAAATTAATTACCGTGTGTTTTTTTCTCTTTATATAAACTTCTACACGCGCATGCGAACAATAATCCACTCTCTGCGACTCACATCTACACACATAAGCCAGCTGATTAAAGTTCTATACATGTATTTTTGGTTAAATTGTACAACTTGATTTTACTAGCATAAAAACCATAATTAATCGTTGGAAAAAAACCATCAAATGTCAATTCAAGTTATCGAAGTAAAATTGAGCTGACTGAAAGTCGAATAAATAATAAAAACCTCAATGCAGCAATGCTGTGGCCACCAATTACGCTGCAGGTTATATGTCACTACTGACAGACCTTGGGAGTGATGTTGTCCGACAGATAGAAGCATCTGTACATCGGGTATAGACAAATTTGCATAAAAATTCTCGTGAATAAAAAGAAAAAGTAAGAATATCAATAAAAAAAATTCCAACTGTGATGAGCGACTCGGAACAGCAGCAACTGCACGTGCCTTATCGAGAGTATCAAAGCCAAAATAGCACTAGTCCGACTGTTGTTGTCGAGACTGATGCACTGGTTGATCTTTCAATAGCACCAACGCCTTCATTAAATTCACGATTGAAGCCAGGACTGATTCTTCAGTGTAACGACGACTTGGCAGACGTTTTGCCCGACGTTGAATTCATTACTGGCTCCAGTAGTGACCCTAATCTCATCATTGAGTCTCCAGGTCTTGACCGGGAGAGTCAACCTCTCCTTGGTCGATTGGAACTGGACGTTACATTCAACAGATTTCCTGGTTTGTACAAGTACAATTCAATCTGACGGTAATGTACAATATTTTAACGTTGTTTTTTTTTTCATTTAAAATATGAAATTTTACATATATTTTTTAGATGATCCGCAATTTTCGGAGCTCGTTTGGCAAGCCGAATGTGCCATTGACAATGGTATCTATCCGGAACGAATATATCAAGGCTCGAGTGGGAGTTATTTCGTTAAAAACTCCTCAGGAGTGAGTATTACATGTTGAAAAATATTTATTTCCGCTATTGTACCTGAATATTTGTTTGTTTAGAAAATTGTGGGTGTATTTAAACCGAAGGATGAGGAACCCTATGGCAGATTAAATCCAAAATGGACCAAGTGGATGCACAAATTGTGCTGTCCATGCTGTTTTGGTCGAAGCTGTCTCATTCCAAACCAAGGCTATCTGTCAGAGGCAGGAGCAAGTCTTGTTGATCGCAAGCTTGGACTTGGTATAGTTCCAAATACACGTGTAGTAAGGCTCGTTAGTCGAACCTTTAACTATCCTAGAATTGATCGGCAAAAAACAAGAATGAAGCAAGTTATTATGGAGCAATTTCCGGCAGTGGGTTCACAATTTAAGCGAATAGGTTTGCCACCAAAAATCGGATCATTCCAAATATTTATGGATGGATATAAGGATGCAGATTACTGGCTAAGACGTTGGGAAAGTGAACCATTGAATACTAGGCTTGCTAGAGACTTTCAGTTACAGTTTGAAAGACTTGTCATACTTGATTACATCATTAGAAATACAGATCGAGGTAACAGTTGTGCTATCTGCATTTTTTTTTTGGTCGCTTAGTGATTATAAGAGAGAGATTAAAAAGATTATTTTATGCAGGCAACGACAACTGGTTGATTAAATATGATCCGAGCACTGATAAAAATTCTCCAACTGCTGGTGACGTTAAAATTGCGGCTATTGATAATGGCTTGGCATTTCCTTTTAAACATCCGGACTCGTGGAGGGCTTATCCTTATCATTGGGCATGGTTAAGTCAAGCTAAATTACCATTTAGTGAAATTACAAGGGAACTTGTCTTGCCACAATTGTCGGATCAAAATTTTGTACAGGATCTTTGCGATGATTTATTTCAATTATTTAAAGTAAGATTGAAAATTGATTATTAATTATAAAAAATGAAATTAATTTAAAGAAGCTAAAATATAAATTTTTTTCACAGCAGGACAAAGGTTTTGATAGACATAATTTTGACAGGCAAATGAGTGTTATGAGAGGACAAATATTAAATCTTCAACAGGCTTTAAAAGACGCTAAAAGTCCTGTTCAACTTGTTCAGATGCCGGCTGTGATTGTTGAAAAGTATGTTTAATTTTGTTTTAATAGTTTAAAATTTTAATATTTATCTTATTGCAGAGCCAAAGGAAATGGAACTCCAAAATTATTCTCATTTTCCGACACTTTTACACAGCGCTTCCAAAATAAAAGTCCTTTCTTTTCCTGGTGTTAAAAAGAAAACGAAAAAAAAAAAAAAAAAACATCGACCATCGAAAAAACTAGCTGAAGCACTTACTGGGCGAGAATTAATATGAATTTTACAAAAAAAAAAAAAAGTTGTAATATACGTTCCCTATAGGTCAAAAAATTTCTTTTCCCTTCCAGTCATATTTCTCTTAGAAATTATACTAATCTATGTAATATTTGTTTAAAAATCAATTATGAATGATTGAGGGGAAAATTTTAAATTATGTTGCCTCGAATATTTGCGTAATGTCGTGAATTATAATTATTCATTTCACAGGGATATTATGCATAATTGTATACAGTTGAACTATATACTTGAATTAAAAATTTCATTAATTAATATACATTTGAAAAATAGTAATAATTATAATCATTAGATTTTTTTTTCAGAGTTTGACGTGTGACATAACCGGCATTTCATCATTCAGTATTAATTTTTTATGCTTATTCCATGCAGAGATTAGATTACTCTTTATCTCCTGAAGAAGATGAGGTACATTTATATTTTTTTCTCTCATAATAAATTGAAAATATAGATAAAAAAATATATGTACTGCAAAAAAAAAAAATCAATTCTTATTAAATATCAATATTCATTTTTTGTCATGGTCCAAAATGTCAATAATTTTTTATTGTCTTTTTTTAGGATGGAATCACTTGAGTTGAATTGTCCTTTGTTATCAATTGGAGCAGGCTACCACTTTGAGGGCGGTCGATATTCTGAGACCAATTCCAAAACAACCTGCAGAGAAAACCCAATAATATGAGTAACTTATACTTTTTGATAGAAATAAGAAATAAAACTTTGAAGGCAATTGTCTTAAGATTGTGGGATTAGTGTAGAATAAAAGATTTTTACTGCGAAAGAAATTCCAGAGAGGTCCAGGTGCTCGTATCGGCTTTAGGCATCCATTTTCTATTCATCGGGGTGTCTAAAGTGACTGGAAGTATTGAAGCAACCATGGTGTTTGCAGGAAGACCACTGCCATCAGCAGCAAGAGATTTCGTCAATTGGTGAACGGCTGCCTTTGCCATTCCATAGCCAATCATGCCTGAAATATTTCAAATTTATATAAAAATTCATGAAAAATAAACTGATCATTTTTCAGACCTGGTGTTCCATCCAGTGCCGCTTTAGCTCCAGTCAGAGACAAAAAACCACCTTCTTTCAAATGCAGCGCAGCGATTTTCGATGCTATTACAGAGCTCCAAATGCTCTGCTTCCACATTAGTTCAGTGTTTGTTAGAAAATTCTTATCGAGGACATTTCCCCCTGCCCAGCCACCAGCTACACATATTATACCATCCACTTTCTCTTCTCGAAGAATATCCTTCACTTGATCTAAAATACTAGATTCCTGCTCTTGCCAGCTGTGATCTTTGTTCACGATTACATTGGCATCTGCCAATTCATTGCTCTTCATATCAATGCTTCCTACCCACTAAACAAAGAAAAATATATAAATATACATTGAAAATTCGATAAACTTTCAAGATTAATTAATATTAATTGTTAAATATTTTTTTTTAGGATGGCTTACCCAATTTTTCGATTTAAATTGCGTGACACAAGCAGAACCCAATGCACCTTTGCCTCCGTACACAAAAATACGACCCAACACAGCTGACATTATTTGCAAAAATTAAATTAATCAATTGTACAGATGCTTTTGAGAGCAAATATCACCACTATCAGTAGGTCCTTAGTGGTTTGGAACGTGTGTAATGAAGTCAGCCGACTGCGCGCTTGAGCGACTTTCAAACACGCGAGGGAAGAAAGGTTGCTTAGAACTTTTCTTAAGTGGCTATATTTTGTTCTGGAAAACCTGATTTATTTTGATAATTGTTTGCTCCATATCTGTGAAAAGTTAATGGATTATTTTTAATTATTAATAATCTTTGTGAAATTCATGTAATGATGAAAAATGGCACACACACCATGTATGCTCTGCGTCATTTTGGGTGTGTGGCGCTCGAGTTTCTGCTGCTGCTAGATACATAGCTAGGTTCAGGTGTGACGTGAGTTTAGCTTGAGAATTGTAGTGACGGTAGAAACCCGCGCATCGACACATGCACATACATACACATTGTAACAATATACTCTCACGTAAAACGGAAAGAAATTTTTTGTCTTTTGTCGCCTTAAAAATCCACACGCAATTATAAATGTTTTTCCGTGAGATTCTATTACATTAAAAAACGAGGTGCCTCTAACGAAACTTTCAAAAACTCCAAGTGTGGTTGTGATACACCTTGAGGCTTGTGTGTGTAGACGAATCCGCGTAATCTTTTCGTATATGATATTCTAAACGGAAAATGAGTCGACATGAAGGTAAGAAAAATGATTAAAATCCCCAAACAATTGTATAAATAATATTAACAAGCACATGATAAAGCTTGTATAATTATCAGATAAAAAAATTTTCCAAATCATTAAATCTATTGGGATTTCTCGTTGGTCATCACTAACTAAAATGTCGATAAGAAAAATGAGTTTTTTCCATTTGTAAAGCCTCAATACCAAATTATTAGTGTGTGCAAAAGACGGATATAATGTCAGAGACTAGATGGCAGCACTACAAGATAAGCCTTTATAATTTTTTATAATAAAAAATTTTTTAATTAACTATAATTAAATAAGAGGAAAAAAAAAACTTGTTGAAAACTTTCAATATTAATGAGGTTGTCTGGGCTGGGATTTTTTTTTTCTCACTACCTCTGAAATTTTCGACTGATTCTAGTTCTAAAGCAATTTTTAATAAACATTCTATCCGTTTTGATGCATACTCATCTTTGTTCACTAGCTTGAAAATAATATGATCAAAGATTATATCTCTAAAATCTGGTATATTTTATAAATGCCATGATAAAACCTGAATTTTAAATGAGTTTTTTGATACTCACATGCCCTAAAAATGTCACAAGACTTATCCTACTTTAGCTATCTACCTAGGTATCTAATAATTTGATAATAGATATACAGATGAATGTTTTGCAGGAATGTAAAATAAATGGCAGAGTTATGACTTTGTTTTTTTTTTCTGTTTTCTTCTGTTTTTTAGGAGTAAGCTGTGACTCGTGCTTAAAAGGAAACTTTCGGGGTCGTAGGTATAAATGCCTGGTATGCTATGACTACGATTTATGTGCCAGCTGCTATGAAGCAGGCGCTACAACCACGCGTCATCTTACTGATCATCCAATGCAATGTATCCTCACTCGAACTGATTTTGGTAATTTAAACAAATTCATGCAAACGATGAAAGTTTAGAGTTGAAAACTAAAAGCAAATCTTCTTGTTGTGTTGCAGAATTGTATTACGGCGGTGAGGGAGTAAGTGTGGAACAGCCACAGTCGCTAACTTGCCCGTATTGCACAAAAATGGGATTTACAGAAACTACTCTACAGGAGCACGTTGCAGCTGATCATCCGGATAGTACCTTTGAAGTGGTATGATACATGATCCATTGTATGCCATTGCATATCAATGACTCGACGTTTTCAATCTCTAAAAATATGCTTTAAGGTGTGTCCACTGTGCGCATCGTTGCCAGGAGGAGAACCTAATCATGTGACAGATGAATTTGCGAATCATTTAACTGTCGAACACCGGAGTGGGCCAAGAGATTTGATTTCATTTTTAGATGAGCCTACATCAAGTCGACATGGACCACGCCGAATACCTCATCCTGCTCGAGGAGTTGGTGGACCACGACCACGACGGTATGACCACTCACAGCACTCACAATTCACTGCACGCGAGTCATATTGCTTATTTATTTGTTTACACCTATATTATCCGTAATTTTTATAGGTCCAATATGCTTTTTAGCTCATCTGGAGGATTAAGTCCAAGCAATCGAGATGGTATTGGAATTGATCCTATTGCAGAATTACTAACTCAATTATCTGGAGTACGTCGCAGCGGAGGCGCTACCGGGCAAAGCTCACAATTACAACAATTACAAATGCACTTGCAGCTAGAACGCCAACAAGTTCGGGTAATTTTTTTCTCTTTAATCCACTTTAATAATGGTTTAATGCTTGATTCCATTGCTAGGCTGCATCGAGGCATCAGTTGGAGCGTCTACCTAGACGACAGCCTTCAGCAATCGGTTCAGTCAGCGGTAGTGGTAATAGTGGAACTACTGCAGCCAGTGGTAGTGGTACTGGTGCAGCGACAATGGCAGGAGTCGTTGCCAATAGCTCTGGTAGTAATAATAATTCAACTAGTGCAGCGAATCCGTCCAGTGGCTCATCGTCCAGCTCTCAGAATTCAATGTTCCTGCTGCCTAGGTATAAAAAAAACAGCACAAAACAAAAATTCCCTCCTTTCTCTTCTTTACATTTATCTCTTGCCATTTTATTTTATTATTTTCATTTCAAAATGTTATGTCTATATATTTTTATTCATGTTTGCATGTCATGGTCAGCAGGGTTTCGTGCCAAATGATAGTATGCTCAATTTTATTTAGCACAATAAGATTTCTGTTAAATACTCAAGGGAAAAAATTCTATAAATGCATAATTAATTAGCAGTGATGATAATCAATGGAAAAATTTTTTATTTACCCGCAGGTGTATGGCAACAACACTGTCTGACACTCAAATGCAGACAATTGAGCGCGAGAATGCCAATCGTAGTCTGTTTGTTCGTGAAATTATAATGAGTACATTGTCTCAAACGCTGCCAGAAATATTAGCAAAACATAGTCAGCACCAACAGCAGCAGCAGTCATCATCTTGCGACGTACAAACACCAGCATCAAGCACGACAACCACTGCTAGCGCGAGTCCGGAGACGCCAAATGCCTGTGCTTCAGTTACGACGAAAAAATCAACATCATTAGGCCCCGAGGGAAAGCGAGAAACAGCAAGTAAACAAGTAGCATCTCAATATCTAGTTCAGGCTGCTGCGGCGGCTGCTGCTGCTGCTGGAAGTATAGGAAGTGGTCTACAGAGTCAAGGCCTCTCTGGAACGAATTCTATTGTTCAATCGTTAATGCACAACGTTTTACCGCAACCACTGGTATAATATTATCTAAAATACTAATAAATTGTGTATAAAATTGACAATATTGTGAAAATGATTGATTAATCAATTCAATTATAGGTATTGCAGCAGCCACTGCCACCGCCAATTAGGAATACTGGCACTGGTACAATACGAGAACCAATTGGTGGACCGGCTCCAGGCTACCTGCGAGGCGGCATGGGCTCAGTAGGAGTCACTGGGCCCTCTCGTAGAAAGCCCGTGAGATCGGTTGACGGTAGAAACCAATCGACAGAACCTCCACCACCACACTAACATCACCACTATTTCTTTATTGCTTGATTATTCTCCCCGACGACCTCATCTTCACGATAACAAGCCCCCCCTTCTCCTTTCTTCCCTGTTAAGTACTGAATTTAATTGGAAAATCCTTCGAAGAACTCTAGCACTAGTCCTAGCACTATTTAGATCACCTCATGATTGTTGTTATTATTATGATATATTATTATGATAATTATTTGGTCGAAAAACAAAATATATATACAATCCTCCCAACGCTCCTTCCTTTTAACCCGCCCTTGAATATACCTCTTTCAGCTTGGAAATCGGAAAGAAATACAAGTATATATATATATATAAATATAATTAATTAATTGATTAATTAATCATTGAAAAATTAATTAGGTACAGAATACAGAACCGATATATCATCAATTATTATTTAACATTGCAATTAATTAACTTTTTTTTTTGTTTTTTTTTTTTTTTTGGTTAACTAGTGTGTTTTAGTAAAGTGAATCCATTTTAGTTTTTGGTGTGTTTAACTAATTCAAATGAATGTGTGTGTGAATTTTTTTAACAGGGAAAAAAAAAAAAAAAAAA
>MVJL01001435.1:0-11029 GCA_002156465.1 Macrocentrus cingulum | reverse complement strand
TTTTTTTTTTTTTTTTTTTTTTTTTTTTTTTTTTTTTTTTTTTTTTTTTTTTTTTTATCTGGGGAAAAAATATAAAATTCGATAATTTTGAGGTATATGTTTTGAAATGCAATTCTCCATTGACTTTCAAATAAAAATTCATTAATTGTCAAAATTGGATTATACATAGAGACAGAATAATTTTGAAAAAAAGTCACTTACTCACAATATTTTTAACTTTAGAGATTATTTCATTTGAATCGCCATTTTAACCACTCACATTAATTACCATCTGTTTTTATCGCGTCGAAGCGGAAGTGCTACGTATGTCTGTGCAAAGCAGTGAAAAACGAGAGAACCATCGACACCGGATGTCCTCCATGCATTGTATGCTTTTCGCATCGATTTTGTTGATAGCGAGAGAACATCGATTTACCATTATTCTCAAATATACGAATGTAGCCAGCAAGCTTCTGAGAATGGCAAAAGAAGAGTGATGATTCGTTGTCGATATTCAGGTCGATTTCAGCTCGAGTGATATCACGTACGCGACCCTGGCAAGATGCCGAAATTATGAAATCAGCAGTACGTGAGGAGGATTTTGCAAAGAGCACGGTCGAAAGGGTGCAGAAGACACAGAGAGCAATACGAGAGTCGAGTAGCAAATGTACACACGAGTTTCTGCAGAGACATGAAAACCCTGTGTGTCCCTCTCGCGTCCTCATTCCTACTCATGGGAGACGTATTAACTGGACTCCCGAGAGTGCCGTAACCTCTCGCCCACGTCACTACGTTGAGCAACGTATAAGGTATTAGTGTCCGAGGGTAATAGTTATGGGACTCTCGAGGGACACGCGCGAGAAACGGCACAACTAGATCTTGTTCGCAATGCCTCAAGCAAGCTGCTTTCCTAGATAGTCCCAGCCAAGTCTGATGGCAAGTGATCCTATATTTTCACGACGAGACAAACAAATGACAGATACTGCGCGAGGGTTGGCGAAAAAAAAGATGTGCAAAGGGTGTGCAAGTCTCAAGTGACGCAGAGACGGAAAGGGATGCATGTTAATGAGGAAAAAGAACGATCAAACTCACACATACAAGACACTTAGCAGAGCGCCATGTTATTGCTCGGTGGTGGCTGCAACATCAGTCTGATCTCACATCAAACTAACGACCATTTTGCACGTTCGTGATGAAGAGCTGAGAGTGTTTACGATGGATATGATGGTGAGACGAGTAGATGAGCCTGTCTCGAGGGTGCTTCGTCGTACTGTTCATGTAAAAAGTCGACTGCTCGAAGCTGAAGGATAAATCCGACATTTCATTTGATGTGTGAATCAATCTGATTTTTTCTTTCCACCTCGAAAAATCGTTCTACACCGTATATATTCTTATATATTCATCAAGATTTACGACGGAGACATCCGGGGATTCTTGTTTTGTTCGTAAAACTGGTAGCAGATAAACCATCTGGTTGGTTCCTGCGGGAGGCGCTAAAGAAAAAAAAACCAATGCGAGAGTTTAAGCATAAAAAAAAATAATAATAACCTGGAAGGAGTGCAGTTTCCTCGAGTGGAATACGGAATACGGTCTGATGGTACTGGAGCGTGCGCGAGAAGTTTTATCGGGTAGCCCGCGTCCCCAACCTCACCGATGAAAAGTCATAAAAGCCGAATCGCAGTGGCACAAGATTACGGAAAAGTTGGATATTCCCGCGCGTAGAAAAGCGCCCAGTTGGTGAGAGGCAAAAGCATTGGAATCTACATCATCATGCTTCAGGAAATTCTTTTTTCATGTCACTACCTGAAACATAACCCAGTGAGCGATGTATATAAACATTGAAAAAGCGAAACTTATTGAGACAACAGAGAATACGGAAATCGAAACAGAAAAACGTGACGGAAGCGGTGATGATTGGTAAATAGATACGGGAAATATAGAGTCATGAAAAAAACAGAAGATAGTGAACCACGTTCGAGAAATAACATATAATTTTTGCACCATTCTTGCGACAAATGTCATCGTTTCTTCCGCTTTGTTTGCTATACTCTGCGTTGAAATTTACCCCAAGTAAATAGCACGAAACACGCGAAATATTGTGTCAACGTGGTAGCTTTAAGTGTCAGGTAAAATATTGTAAAGGTGCAGGACTGTGGCTTAACTTATTGAACCGGATGGAAATGGATTACGGAAGCTTGTATGGAATACAACGGAACGTGGCTGTACGCTGGACGGGCGGCGGAAATGCGGTAAAGCGCACCAACGCGGTGTCACTTAGTGTTATATACTTAGGTGACATAAACAGTGTGCCATTTCAAACAATGCCAATATAGTAGATAATATTTAGCCTGGTAAATTGCCAGTCTAACCCGGGAAATGCGTGTATTGAATGTCCTACTTCACTTTGTTATGTCGTACATAAGATAAAGCATTAAAGCATGTATGGAAAAACCTAGTAATGTTCTATATGGAAGTCTCTACGACATATAACGTGGACCTGATCGATGAGCTTCAGTTGTCCTACCAAAACGCTTTCGCGACATAGCCACGAAGAGTTCGGTTGTCCGATAAAACCGTGGTCCGATCCCGCACGAATAATCGATTGCTACTTGAATGCGCCATCACTCGGGTGACCACTCTGGCTATTATATGTACGGAAATAGTGGTCGACTTATGCACCAAAATGGAGAACAGTGGAGAAAGAGCGTAATGAAGTCTATAAGGCATTTCAACAGATTCGAAAGCGTATTGGCCAATTAAATTAGAATAGAATACGAATAATGGTTCTACATATAAATTTATGTCAATTGTTACTTTTATTTGGAATTGAAATATTTAACGAAAGTAGAATTTCAAAATTGGCTAGCTTGAAGTTATCCGCTTAATGCGAATTAACATAGTCTCTAGAGAGAAATTTTCAAGCGAGATTTTCATGAGGAAAAAAACATGACTGCAGAGAGTATAATTCGTTTTAGATTATAATTTTTTTTTGCTCCGATGAATTTAAGAATTTTGTAATATAATTTTATGTTTTTAATATTAAATATTTTCTTCCTACTATTTATTTTAAAAGTGAATCTAATAATTTATATTTATTATAACGTTTTTTGAGATGTTGTGTTTTGTTTATATATATTTATATATGTAAAAGAATGCGAGGCAAAATGAGGTACATTTTTACATGTAAAATTTATCCACCAAAAATACAGCTTCGCTGTAAAAAAAATAGACGCCAAGTTCATATGCGCCTCAGTGAAAAAATCGGTCACTTTACGGCGGCCCAAGAGTGAAAAAAAAAAAACGAGCTTTAAAGGCATGTGTTACAAAAATATATTTACATGAAGCTTTCTAATCAGAAAATTAGATTTTCATGGGCTCCGCCGAATTAACGTGTAATATATTTACGCAGCCATCATTACAAATATTTATTATATGTTATTGGTTGTTAAAAAAATATAAATCCAACTATAATCATTATTTTAAATTACTTCTAAATCCATATCGAAATTTCCGAGAGTATGCGCTCAGAAAAGCTGAAATATGATTAATATATCTTCAATTACGTGGGTGTATGCCGGTAAAACCTACTTTCACTGATATTGCATCATCAATTTATAGCAATCAGCGATCCTCGAGGGCCACTCTCTATCGTTCGATATTGATGTAATCGGATTGCATTTTAACATTTTTCGTTGATATTGCTTCAGGACACCTAATTGGCTTGCAATTGGTCTAGTACACCCTATTAATTCCATCGATTCGCGCCGACTATATAGTCCCAAAATCTTGCCCTTATCGAATTGATTACTATAGGAGAAAGTGGGGCAATAAGGGGTACACTTTTACATGTAAAAGGTTACCCCATTTTGCCCCACATTCCCCTATATAATTTGTAATTCGTGTGATGTATAAAAAAAAAATTCAATATATACGTTAGGGTGGCGCAAAAAAAAACCGAAAATTTTGGTTGTGCGGGTCTTGTATGAAAAAAAAAGTTTATCATATTTGTAAAGTTCTCTATAAAAAAATTAGCTCGGTAAAAGCCCTTTTTTGAGGTCGCTCAAAAATTTAGAAATTTTCAAAAGTAGTCAAGATGTTATTGTAAACAATTTTTTTGCGCACGTGCCACACACTATTTTTTTTGTAACAAATGCCGAAAATGCTCTTTTTTTCGCTCTGGTGCCGCCATTAAGTGGCCTAATTTTTTCACAGCTGACATTAGTGCCTAAAAAATCCGCAGGATCCGTGCGTAAAGGGGCTACTTTACGCACTAGTGCGTAAAAACGCACTCTAGGCACGCATGTCAGCAGTGAAAAAATCGGCTACTTTACGGCGGCTCAAGAGTGAAAAAAACGAGCTTTAGAGGCGTGTGTTACAAACAAATTTTTTAGTGCGATTTTTCATCATAATGAAAAGTTAAATAAAATATAAGTGACTAATTTAGGAGTATTTATAAGGCCGTAATAGTATATTTATTGATCATTATTTCGTCATTTCGTAATATACAGTATTTTTAAAACTATTGTGAAAGAAATATTCCTCCAATTGCCAATTTCAGAAAGTAAAATTAGCTAAGACAAAAATCCAAATTTTAGTGACTGAAATAAAAAATATAATTAAATTACTGCACTGCCAATCTTCATATTGCCATGTGACAGTAGTGTAAAAGCTGTTTGGTCAGCCCCGTTGACCGGACACAAGGTTGTGAAAAATAGATTTTAGCCCGACGGGAATGCTGTTAAATCTGCCAGAATAGAATATGGTTATTCGAGCGAATAATTTTACACAGGCTTAATAGTTTATTTATTTCTACTGTGAGTCCATTTGCGTCAAGCAATGCATGTTAATCAGTCAGGAGCACAGCAGCAGAGTAAAACCGATTGCGCGAGAAGCTTCGAGGGGATGATAAAAAAATTGCAATGTTCACTACAATCTCTCCTCGCACTCAACCCCACATGCGTATGCCCGTGTACAAGCGAGGTCGTAGTTTATGCCACCGATAGCAGATCGCGCGAGAGATTTTGGGAAAAGCGATGTCCGGCAGGCGCGATGCTTTGCGGCCACTGTGGTCGTTTTATCGGCGGGGACTGTGGTTATCGTCGAATGACTCACTGCAGAATAAAGAGAGCTTTCGTTTTATGCATTGTTTATGTATATATTTATTTATTTCTACCCAACTATTCCAAATTAATAAAATAAGCCAGTTCAGGGTACGTATAACTGTATCATATATTTTTTTTATTTTTTTTTTTTTTGGTGTTGAAAGAGTGATTGAATACCAATTGTTTGTTACCTTGCTATTTGGATTAGTTGTATGAACTATAAAAAAAATTTATTGATATTTCTTAACCTAACCTTTAGGTTACGGACGTGGGACGTTATCCCTTGCGCTATTTCGTGCATTTAGACGATCATTATTTTGCATCTATATTAATTATTATGGTATATAATCATTAAATTTTTATGTAATATTTTGAAAATCTTCTATTTAATTGGATATTCAAAATATAATGCTGCAAAAATAATTTTTTAACTTTTTAATAATGAAAAAAAATTTTTCCACACCAAAATCCCGAGAGAAAAAATTTAGAGATTTTTAGCGTTTGTTAGAGTTTTGCTCTCAGAAATTGTGGATGAGTTTGTTTGAATTTTTCTAGTGGCACTGAGAGAAATCCAAAGAAATTCTCAAGAGTTTTTCCAAAAAAAACTCTAAGAAACTCTAAAAAATTCACGCCCGGGAAAAAAATTTCTGAAACTATAGTTTTTCGGAGGTTTCAGAATTTTTCAAAATCGCTGTAATTGAAAAAATTATTAAATAATGAGTGTTAGTGTTTTATTATTTGTAATTTAAGCACAAATATGCATAGTGGGATATTGGTGGTTATTTGAATAGTTTAAATTCGTATTCTTTCGTGTCGTTGTCTGCCATATTTTCCGTTGCTGCCTTCTCAGATTTTTTTCCGTAGCTAACGAATAGATCTCACAGAATTAGAGACATTCGTATCTCTCTATCAAGAGAATGGTCAATCTTGAGATCCTTCTCAGCCCGGAAAAAAACCTGCCCTAACCGAGGCGCGATCCCACGTTGCACTGAGTCGCAGCCGCATGGTCTTGACCACTGTGCTACGAGCTTGGCTAAGAGTTCCTAAATATACACGTATCCAAATGTGTACTGCCATACATAGTTAATTGTTTACATACTGTCACGTGATCGAGGCAAAATCATGAGAAACTCGAAGAAACTATAGATAACTCCGAGTAATAGGTATTCGCCTGTGAGTAACTCGTAAAAACTGTACGAAATGGAAGAAACTTCGAAAAACTATAGAAAACTCCAAATATTTTTTCTCAGGGTAGTCTAAGAAACTTCTAAAAACTTCAAAAAACTCTGGCAAATGCGAATATGCTAGTCAGTTACTCTAGGAAACTGCGAGAAATTAGGAACATCTCTCAAACCCTCTAAAAATCTCTAAATTTTTTCTCTCGGGATCATCTTAAAAATTTGCATTTTTTTAATTTTTTTTTTTAACTTGTGGCAATTCAAAATATGAAAATTTTGATCGTCATTGGCATTTTAATAATAGTATTGAAATTTCAAAAAAATATTGAAAATTCAAGTCACTACACATAAATCTTCAATATTATTATTAAAAATTTGAAATTTTCCATCAAATGAATTTTTTTCTTCAATTTTTTACAGTGTGGTGATATTTTTAATTTTATCCGCATACTTTTTTTTGTTTTATTTATGCTATTTATTATTGTTATAATTTTTCTACATTTTGTACGCGATTTAATGTAGACTGTTAATAAATAAATAAATAAATAATACTCAGTCAATTATGAGAAAAAATCGTGTCGTTTATTCTTAGCAGTCAAGAAAATTGAAAAAGTTTTTCCTGCACTTTATATTGTCGTGATATCCGCTGACCTTTTGTACATTTATTTGTACACCAATGGTTACCTCGTTGAGAGACATCCCTTGTGAGTCGAAAGAATCTTTCTCTCAATTTCTTTGAAAGTGGACGGAAGTGCTCTGAACCGCAATACTAAAGGTACATTACAGCCACATCAAAGACCCAGTGCATTATGCAAGGAGTGACGAACCAATAGTGAAGGGAGTATATGTATAGGTGGGCATACAGGAAAATAATGATTATAAAATGTAAATTCGTCCACGAATAATATCAGCCATGTGACAAACTAATCAATAAATTACATAATTTATTTCAAAATAAATTACGTGCAACCAAAAGCCCCGCGGTTTTGAATCCCGGACTATCAATCTGATTTTTTTCACTGGTTTCGACTTTTCCAATCATTGAAAACTCGTTCTGACTATTCTTTCTCTGCCCATTTGATCCGAAAAAATCCCTCCTATATAACATACTGTGCACGCTTGCAGCTACAAAGCGCGGAAGCATATACACACTGTCTACACTGCGAGGAACAGTAGACAGTCGCCTACCCTACACGAGTGGAATGCACAAACACCCTCCTGTCTCTCTAAGAAAGTCGTAAAAAATAAATATAGTGGATCAGAATCTGCGCAAAAATTGAGTCCACATTTTGTTTCAAATATTTAAAGCATTTTTTATACTTTTTTATATTTTTCATGCAATGTAACAATGTCATTAAGTAAAAACCACTAAAATATTTATAATTTGTTTGAAAATCAAGAGAATTTAAAAAATTTTCATACAACAAATAATATTCAAGCGTATCGAACGAAATACATAAATATGTATTTGTCAATGAAGGTAAACAATTTGTTCATAAATATTAGATAATCATTGATGAATGATAAACAGAGTAAAAAGTGGTTATTGGCCATTTTCATAGCACTTTAATAAGTTGAAGAGAGAGAGGATGATCCCAATCACTAATAGGTCTGCCAATAATTATACATATTTTCTATAATAAAAACTGTGAAATGAAAAAAGAACCAGCCAATGACTGTACCTTTTGCCGTATACGTAATCGATTTGATATAGCCGACGGGGGGCAACTGAACAATATGAGAAAATTGGCGTACTAAATGATACTCACCTCAATGAAATTATCGCCAGATAACTGAAAATGAATTACCCAATAAGTAAGTTCCATTATGAAAAGTTTCACCCTGGAGTTGCCACTGCACTTCGCTCTGAGTATTTTCGTTGTGTCACAGTGGTGTGGTGAATAAAATAGAACAAAGGCGAGTAATTGAATAGCCGAGATAGACACACAAAAAACCGGAAAAAATCGAAAATCGACAATAACAATTTCAACGGCAATCATCTCAGCAAGCAGATAAGCGTGGAAAAATTTGACGAGGCATCAGGATTGGCTGCTTTACTCCATGAATTTCATATCGACAGATATACACCCTATACTACATCATGTGCTTGTATAGGATACGAAAAAAAATCACAGAGCAAGCGATTCGTGAAAATTTGCAGACGTGGCAGAGAAGGTATCTGAAAACATCCATGTAGCAGCTAGCAGGGATTTCAGTCTTGGCATCTGCGCATGTGTTGCATGCATCAGTATGGAAATAACACTCCTTGTCGACGCTTCACTATCGAGCAGCAATGCTCTGTCTCTAGTTATGCATACGTATATACGACAAAATGTCAAACTGGAGGAGCAAGTTTCGCGGGTACTTAAAGTCACGAGAGCCGCGTCGTTTCACGAGAGATTCACCAACTCCCAATGGACTTGGATAGTCGTTTCAACTGTAATTGGAACTGATTTTTCATTTTTTTCTTATTCCATTCACGCGCTTCCTGCCAATTTCGCGTTTTAGCAGGTCTGACCTACATCTTTTAGATGATCCGTCGGATATTGCCACTATTCATGCCTTTTTCCGCGCTCATATCTCACTCTGAGACTTGGCAATATGGCCTTTCAAGATCCTGAAGAAAAGTGTTGTCGGTATTAACCATCGATACTTTCTTCGTTCACCTGTTAGATGATTAGAAACGGATTAAAGTGGTGATCGGGTTGCAAGGCTGCAGGATTGACATTAAGGATGTTGCAATGATTGAAAGTCGGTTTGGAATAAGTCTCAGAAGGGATGATTAAGCTTAGTCAATGATGCGGACTCAATTACAGTGCACGAGATGCACCTGAATACGGTCTGCAGAATAGAAAGGGATTGCATTGAAATCTTCATGAAGGTAGTGGGTTACACATGGGATAGTGGCATAGACACAGAAAGAGCTTTTCCGACAGGAACAAATGAATTGCTCGGTAATTCAAAGAGACGTATTGTTATAGAACAATTCAGTGTGCGGGCCCCCCACAATCGGATAGTCTTGTACCGTCCGCTTCAATTCATCTTTTCATGTCGATACGCATCGCCGCCTGTCTGTCAAGAATACCAACCGCATGCTGTGCATAAAATCTCCGAGAAAACAGCTGTATCAACTTCATAAATCTCTTTTTAGCTTTAAATAGATATCCTGGCGAAACTATTGCATGGAATTTTTCCAACCAAACGAGACTATTTCAGAATGCATTTTTAAGGACCTACTTTATAGCTATGAGAAAAACCGAATTCATCGTTTCACTTGAGGAGCTAATGAGAAATATTTTAATAGAATTTCTGGATTTTATTTATTCATATATTCTTTAATGTAATTAGATTAATTTTTTTCTTCTTTTTTACTATTTATAAGTTTTCACTGAATTTTGTAACTTTTACCACAAATTTCACTTTCGATATGTAATGAAATTTATTCATCTTTTTTACGACTCTGCATTTTTAACATGAATATATATTATATGAGGAAATATAAGAATAGGGGACTGAAGATGATAATGATTTTTTAACGATGATTTAAAAAAAATGATTATATTAAATTTGGATTTTAGAATGTTTCGAATTTCAAGTTGAAATATTTTAGAAAATAATTTTTTTTGTTCTAATTTTTCTTTAGATACCTGTATATAGAGTCAATGATGCCCTTTCAAATGGGCCTAGAATTATTTAATTCGATGTAGTAATAAGGAAAATAGATCCTTATAGTAACGAATGTTTCCCTGATTTTTGGTACAAATCAAAATTTTATTCCTATGCAAAATTTGAGATTTTGCTGATTGGTTGCTGAATTCTAGAGAATGATTTGATTGGTTGTTTGAAATTTTCTCGCGCTGTGATTAGTTGATTGAAAAAAATTAAAAGAGATTGTTTAGTTTTTTTTTGTTTACTTTTATAAAAATATGTGAAATTTCTCAAAAATACAGCTTGGCTGTGAAAAAATATGTGTCAAGTTTATGCGACTCAGAAAAAATATGTAAGATTGCTGTAGTAAAGTTTGATAATAATTAATAATATTGTGATTGTGAAAAATATATATTTTTAGAGTTTTGAACCTGCTTCGCGCGCCTCTACTCACTTCTGAAATTCAACCAACAGGTTGTGAAAACACATGAACTTGGCGTCTATTTTTTTACAGCAAAACTGTAGTTTTGAGAGATTATAGTTGAAATAAGATAAAAAAAAATTTCACTCGTTTTTTCAGGCACTCATTTTTTCCCTCTACACTCCTTGAGTTTTAATTCGGAATTACTCGAGTAAAAAAAATTAATACATCAGTGACAAAGTCATCTATCACGAAGATACATGACGAATTCATCTAGTGAACAAAAATGAATATTTAATGAATTTTTAAAAGTCCAGTATGTTTGAAAAATGTATTTTTAACGATTTTTCGCTGAATACTGAATTTTTCATGTATTTTAAATGTATACTTTGATTTGTTGTACAATAAAAATACATGAAAAATTTAGCATTCAGCAAAAATTCATTTTTTATACACGTTGAACTTAAAAAGTTTATCAAATTTTCGTTTTTGTTTACTAAGATGAATTCCTGCAATATATTTTCATTGATAATAAATTTATTTTTTTACTCGGGTGATATTTTGCCACTGAAAATATTATTTTTTACGTGTTGCATCATGTAAAAAATAATCGACTTGATGAAAGAAAAAATTGAATATCGAATTTACGAGATAACTTTCGAAACTCCGCGGTCACCCATCCAAGTACGGAACCTCCTCAC
>MVJL01001434.1:0-18356 GCA_002156465.1 Macrocentrus cingulum | reverse complement strand
GAAGATATTGATGGATTTTGGTTTTTCATACGCCATTCGATGTCTTTTGACCTCCCCAATACGCTAGACACATCCTTTCAATCGGGCGAGGTCATCCAGCGGGAGAGAACACGAAAAACAGTGATTTTTGGTCGATTTTGACCTTTCGACGTGCCTTTCAATGAGAAGATATTGATGGATTTTGGTTTTTCATACGCTGGGAGAGAACACGAAAAACAGTGATTTTTGGTCGATTTTGACCTTTCGACGTGCCTTTCAATGAGAAGATATTGATGGATTTTGGTTTTTCAGACGCCATTCGATGTCTTTTGACCTCCCCAATACGCTAGACTCATCCTTTCAATCGGGCGAGGTCATCCAGGGGGAGAGAACACGAAAAACAGTGATTTTTGGTCGATTTTGACCTTTCGACGTGCCTTTCAATGAGAAGATATTGATGGATTTTGGTTTTTCATACGCCATTCGATGTCTTTTGACCTCCCCAATACGCTAGACACATCCTTTCAATCGGGCGAGGTCATCCAGCGGGAGAGAACACGAACAACAGTGATTTTTGGTCGATTTTGACCTTTCGACGTGCCTTTCAATGAGAAGATATTGATGGATTTTGGTTTTTCATACGCCATTCGATGTCTTTTGACCTCCTTGACCTTTCGACGTGCCTTTCAATGAGAAGATATTGATGGATTTTGGTTTTTCATACGCCATTCGATGTCTTTTGACCTCCCCAATACGCTAGACTCATCCTTTCAATCGGGCGAGGTCATCCAGGGGAAGAGAACACGAAAAACCGTGATTTTTGGTCGATTTTGACCTTTCGACGTGCCTTTCAATGAGAAGATATTGATGGATTTTGGTTTTTCATACGCCATTCGATGTCTTTTGACCTCCCCAATACGCTAGACACATCCTTTCAATCGGGCGAGGTCATCCAGGGGGAGAGAACACGAAAAACAGTGATTTTTGGTCGATTTTGACCTTTCGACGTGCCTTTCAATGAGAAGATATTGATGGATTTTGGTTTTTCATACGCCATTCGATGTCTTTTGACCTCCCCAATACGCTAGACTCTTCCTTTCAATCGGGCGAGGTCATCCAGGGGGAGAGAACACGAAAAACAGTGATTTTTGGTCGATTTTGACCTTTCGACGTGCCTTTCAATGAGAAGATATTGATGGATTTTGGTTTTTCATACGCCATTCGATGTCTTTTGACCTCCCCAATACGCTAGACACATCCTTTCAATCGGGCGAGGTCATCCAGGGGGAGAGAACACGAAAAACAGTGATTTTTGGTCGATTCTGACCTTTCGACGTGCCTTTCAATGAGAAGATATTGATGGATTTTGGTTTTTCATACGCCATTCGATGTCTTTTGACCTCCCCAATACGCTAGACACATCCTTTCAATCGGGCGAGGTCATCCAGGGGGAGAGAACACGAAAAACAGTGATTTTTGGTCGATTTTGACCTTTCGACGTGCCTTTCAATGAGAAGATATTGATGGATTTTGGTTTTTCATACGCCATTCGATGTCTTTTGACCTCCCCAATACGCTAGACACATCCTTTCAATCGGGCGAGGTCATCCAGGGGGAGAGAACACGAAAAACAGTGATTTTTGGTCGATTTTGACCTTTCGACGTGCCTTTCAATGAGAAGATATTGATGGATTTTGGTTTTTCATACGCCATTCGATGTCTTTTGACCTCCCCAATACGCTAGACACATCCTTTCAATCGGGCGAGGTCATCCAGGGGGAGAGAACACGAAAAACAGTGATTTTTGGTCGATTTTGACCTTTCGACGTGCCTTTCAATGAGAAGATATTGATGGATTTTGGTTTTTCATACGCCATTCGATGTCTTTTGACCTCCCCAATACGCTAGACACATCCTTTCAATCGGGCGAGGTCATCCAGGGGGAGAGAACACGAAAAACAGTGATTTTTGGTCGATTTTGACCTTTCGACGTGCCTTTCAATGAGAAGATATTGATGGATTTTGGTTTTTCATACGCCATTCGATGTCTTTTGACCTCCCCAATACGCTAGACACATCCTTTCAATCGGGCGAGGTCATCCAGGGGGAGAGAACACGAAAAACAGTGATTTTTGGTCGATTTTGACCTTTCGACGTGCCTTTCAATGAGAAGATATTGATGGATTTTGGTTTTTCATACGCCATTCGATGTCTTTTGACCTCCCCAATACGCTAGACACATCCTTTCAATCGGGCGAGGTCATCCAGGGGGAGAGAACACGAAAAACAGTGATTTTTGGTCGATTTTGACCTTTCGACGTGCCTTTCAATGAGAAGATATTGATGGATTTTGGTTTTTCATACGCCATTCGATGTCTTTTGACCTCCCCAATACGCTAGACACATCCTTTCAATCGGGCGAGGTCATCCAGGGGGAGAGAACACGAAAAACAGTGATTTTTGGTCGATTTTGACCTTTCGACGTGCCTTTCAATGAGAAGATATTGATGGATTTTGGTTTTTCATACGCCATTCGATGTCTTTTGACCTCCCCAATACGCTAGACACATCCTTTCAATCGGGCGAGGTCATCCAGGGGGAGAGAACACGAAAAACAGTGATTTTTGGTCGATTTTGACCTTTCGACGTGCCTTTCAATGAGAAGATATTGATGGATTTTGGTTTTTCATACGCCATTCGATGTCTTTTGACCTCCCCAATACGCTAGACACATCCTTTCAATCGGGCGAGGTCATCCAGGGGGAGAGAACACGAAAAACAGTGATTTTTGGTCGATTTTGACCTTTCGACGTGCCTTTCAATGAGAAGATATTGATGGATTTTGGTTTTTCATACGCCATTCGATGTCTTTTGACCTCCCCAATACGCTAGACACATCCTTTCAATCGGGCGAGGTCATCCAGGGGGAGAGAACACGAAAAACAGTGATTTTTGGTCGATTTTGACCTTTCGACGTGCCTTTCAATGAGAAGATATTGATGGATTTTGGTTTTTCATACGCCATTCGATGTCTTTTGACCTCCCCAATACGCTAGACACATCCTTTCAATCGGGCGAGGTCATCCAGGGGGAGAGAACACGAAAAACAGTGATTTTTGGTCGATTTTGACCTTTCGACGTGCCTTTCAATGAGAAGATATTGATGGATTTTGGTTTTTCATACGCCATTCGATGTCTTTTGACCTCCCCAATACGCTAGACACATCCTTTCAATCGGGCGAGGTCATCCAGGGGGAGAGAACACGAAAAACAGTGATTTTTGGTCGATTTTGACCTTTCGACGTGCCTTTCAATGAGAAGATATTGATGGATTTTGGTTTTTCATACGCCATTCGATGTCTTTTGACCTCCCCAATACGCTAGACACATCCTTTCAATCGGGCGAGGTCATCCAGGGGGAGAGAACACGAAAAACAGTGATTTTTGGTCGATTCTGACCTTTCGACGTGCCTTTCAATGAGAAGATATTGATGGATTTTGGTTTTTCATACGCCATTCGATGTCTTTTGACCTCCCCAATACGCTAGACACATCCTTTCAATCGGGCGAGGTCATCCAGGGGGAGAGAACACGAAAAACAGTGATTTTTGGTCGATTTTGACCTTTCGACGTGCCTTTCAATGAGAAGATATTGATGGATTTTGGTTTTTCATACGCCATTCGATGTCTTTTGACCTCCCCAATACGCTAGACACATCCTTTCAATCGGGCGAGGTCATCCAGGGGGAGAGAACACGAAAAACAGTGATTTTTGGTCGATTTTGACCTTTCGACGTGCCTTTCAATGAGAAGATATTGATGGATTTTGGTTTTTCATACGCCATTCGATGTCTTTTGACCTCCCCAATACGCTAGACACATCCTTTCAATCGGGCGAGGTCATCCAGGGGGAGAGAACACGAAAAACAGTGATTTTTGGTCGATTTTGACCTTTCGACGTGCCTTTCAATGAGAAGATATTGATGGATTTTGGTTTTTCATACGCCATTCGATGTCTTTTGACCTCCCTAATACGCTAGACTCATCCTTTCAATCGGGCGAGGTCATCCAGGGGGAGAGAACACGAAAAACAGTGATTTTTGGTCGATTTTGACCTTTCGACGTGCCTTTCAATGAGAAGATATTGATGGATTTTGGTTTTTCATACGCCATTCGATGTCTTTTGACCTCCTCAATACGCTAGACACATCCTTTCAATCGGGCGAGGTCATCCAGGGAGAGAAGACACAACAAAATTGTCATTTTTGGTGAATTCTGACCTTTCGACGTGCCTTTCAATGGAAAGATATTGATGAATTTTGGTTTTTCATACGCCATTCGATGTCTTTTGACCTTCCCAATACGCTAGGCACATCCTTTCAATCGGGCGAGGTCATCCAGGGTAAGATATTGATGAATTTTGGTTTTTCATACGCCATTCGATGTCTTTTGACCTTCCCAATACGCTAGGCACATCCTTTCAATCGGGCGAGGTCATCCAGGGAGAGAAGACACAACAAAATTGTCATTTTTGGTGAATTCTGACCTTTCGACGTGCCTTTCAATGAGAAGATATTGATGGATTTAGATTTTTCATACGCCATTCGATGTCTTTTGACCTCCCTAATACGCTAGACTCATCCTTTCAATCAGGCGAGGTCATCCAGGGAGAGAGAACACGAAAAACCGTGATTTTTGGTCGATTTTGACCTTTCGACGTGCCTTTCAATGAGAAGATATTGATGGATTTTGAGAGAACACGAAAAACAGTGATTTTTGGTCGATTTTGACCTTTCGACCTTTCAATGAGAAGATATTGATGGATTTAGATTTTTCATACGCCATTCGATGTCTTTTGACCTCCCTAATACGCTAGACTCATCCTTTCAATCGGGCGAGGTCATCCAGGGTTTTTTCATACGCCATTCGATGTCTTTTGACCTCCCTAATACGCTAGACTCATCCTTTCAATCGGGCGAGGTCATCCAGGGAGAGAGAACACGAAAAACCGTGATTTTTTGTCGAATTTGACCTTTCGACGTGCCTTTCAATGAGAAGATATTGATGGATTTTGGTTTTTCATACGCCATTCGATGTCTTTTGACCTCCCCAATACGCTAGACACATCCTTTCAATCGGGCGAGGTCATCCAGGGGGAGAGAACACGAAAAACAGTGATTTTTGGTCGATTTTGACCTTTCGACGTGCCTTTCAATGAGAAGATATTGATGGATTTAGATTTTTCATACGCCATTCGATGTCTTTTGACCTCCCTAATACGCTAGACTCATTCTTTCAATCGGGCGAGGTCATCCAAACACGAAAAACCGTGATTTTTGGTCGATTTTGACCTTTCGACGTGCCTTTCAATGAGAAGATATTGATGGATTTGGGCGAGGTCATCCAGGGAGAGAAGACACAACAAAATTGTCATTTTTGGTGAATTCTGACCTTTCGACGTGCCTTTCAATGAGAAGATATTGATGGATTTAGATTTTTCATACCCCATTCGATGTCTTTTGACCTCCCTAATACGCTAGACTCATCCTTTCAATCGGGCGAGGTCATCCAGGGAGAGAGAACACGAAAAACCGTGATTTTTGGTCGATTTTGACCTTTCGACGTGCCTTTCAATGAGAAGATATTGATGGATTTTGTGGCGAGGTCATCCAGGGAGAGAGAACACGAAAAACCGTGATTTTTGGTCGATTTTGACCTTTCGACGTGCCTTTCAATGAGAAGATATTGATGGATTTTGGTTTTTCATACGCCATTCGATTTCTTTTGACCTCCTCAATACGCTAGACACATCCTTTCAATCGGGCGAGGTCATCCAGGGAGAGAAGACACAACAAAATTGTCATTTTTGGTGAATTCTGACCTTTCGACGTGCCTTTCAATGGGAAGATATTGATGGATTTTGGTTTTTCATACGCCATTCGATGTCTTTTGACCTCCCCAATACGCTAGACACATCCTTTCAATCGGGCGAGGTCATCCAGGGAGAGAAGACACAACAAAATTGTCATTTTTGGTGAATTCTGACCTTTCGACGTGCCTTTCAATGGGAAGATATTGATGGATTTTGGTTTTTCATACGCCATTCGATGTCTTTTGACCTCCCCAATACGCTAGACACATCCTTTCAATCGGGCGAGGTCATCCAGGGAGAGAAGACACAACAAAATTGTCATTTTTGGTGAATTCTGACCTTTCGACGTGCCTTTCAATGGGAAGATATTGATGGATTTTGGTTTTTCATACGCCATTCGATGTCTTTTGACCTCCCCAATACGCTAGACACATCCTTTCAATCGGGCGAGGTCATCCAGGGGGAGAGAACACGAAAAACAGTGATTTTTGGTCGATTTTGACCTTTCGACGTGCCTTTCAATGAGAAGATATTGATGGATTTAGGTTTTTCATACGCCATTCGATGTCTTTTGACCTCCCCAATACGCTAGACACATCCTTTCAATCGGGCGAGGTCATCCAGGGAGAGAAGACACAACAAAATTGTCATTTTTGGTGAATTCTGACCTTTCGACGTGCCTTTCAATGGGAAGATATTGATGGATTTTGGTTTTTCATACGCCATTCGATGTCTTTTGACCTCCCCAATACGCTAGACACATCCTTTCAATCGGGCGAGGTCATCCAGGGAGAGAAGACACAACAAAATTGTCATTTTTGGTGAATTCTGACCTTTCGACGTGCCTTTCAATGGGAAGATATTGATGGATTTTGGTTTTTCATACGCCATTCGATGTCTTTTGACCTCCCCAATACGCTAGACACATCCTTTCAATCGGGCGAGGTCATCCAGGGAGAGAAGACACAACAAAATTGTCATTTTTGGTGAATTCTGACCTTTCGACGTGCCTTTCAATGGGAAGATATTGATGGATTTTGGTTTTTCATACGCCATTCGATGTCTTTTGACCTCCCCAATACGCTAGACACATCCTTTCAATCGGGCGAGGTCATCCAGGGAGAGAAGACACAACAAAATTGTCATTTTTGGTGAATTCTGACCTTTCGACGTGCCTTTCAATGGGAAGATATTGATGGATTTTGGTTTTTCATACGCCATTCGATGTCTTTTGACCTCCCCAATACGCTAGACACATCCTTTCAATCGGGCGAGGTCATCCAGGGAGAGAAGACACAACAAAATTGTCATTTTTGGTGAATTCTGACCTTTCGACGTGCCTTTCAATGGGAAGATATTGATGGATTTTGGTTTTTCATACGCCATTCGATGTCTTTTGACCTCCCCAATACGCTAGACACATCCTTTCAATCGGGCGAGGTCATCCAGGGAGAGAAGACACAACAAAATTGTCATTTTTGGTGAATTCTGACCTTTCGACGTGCCTTTCAATGGGAAGATATTGATGGATTTTGGTTTTTCATACGCCATTCGATGTCTTTTGACCTCCCCAATACGCTAGACACATCCTTTCAATCGGGCGAGGTCATCCAGGGGGAGAGAACACGAAAAACAGTGATTTTTGGTCGATTTTGACCTTTCGACGTGCCTTTCAATGAGAAGATATTGATGGATTTAGGTTTTTCATACGCCATTCGATGTCTTTTGACCTCCCCAATACGCTAGACACATCCTTTCAATCGGGCGAGGTCATCCAGGGAGAGAAGACACAACAAAATTGTCATTTTTGGTGAATTCTGACCTTTCGACGTGCCTTTCAATGGGAAGATATTGATGGATTTTGGTTTTTCATACGCCATTCGATGTCTTTTGACCTCCCCAATACGCTAGACACATCCTTTCAATCGGGCGAGGTCATCCAGGGGGAGAGAACACGAAAAACAGTGATTTTTGGTCGATTTTGACCTTTCGACGTGCCTTTCAATGAGAAGATATTGATGGATTTAGGTTTTTCATACGCCATTCGATGTCTTTTGACCTCCCCAATACGCTAGACACATCCTTTCAATCGGGCGAGGTCATCCAGGGAGAGAAGACACAACAAAATTGTCATTTTTGGTGAATTCTGACCTTTCGACGTGCCTTTCAATGGGAAGATATTGATGGATTTTGGTTTTTCATACGCCATTCGATGTCTTTTGACCTCCCCAATACGCTAGACACATCCTTTCAATCGGGCGAGGTCATCCAGGGGGAGAGAACACGAAAAACAGTGATTTTTGGTCGATTTTGACCTTTCGACGTGCCTTTCAATGAGAAGATATTGATGGATTTAGGTTTTTCATACGCCATTCGATGTCTTTTGACCTCCCCAATACGCTAGACACATCCTTTCAATCGGGCGAGGTCATCCAGGGAGAGAAGACACAACAAAATTGTCATTTTTGGTGAATTCTGACCTTTCGACGTGCCTTTCAATGGGAAGATATTGATGGATTTTGGTTTTTCATACGCCATTCGATGTCTTTTGACCTCCCCAATACGCTAGACACATCCTTTCAATCGGGCGAGGTCATCCAGGGAGAGAAGACACAACAAAATTGTCATTTTTGGTGAATTCTGACCTTTCGACGTGCCTTTCAATGGGAAGATATTGATGGATTTTGGTTTTTCATACGCCATTCGATGTCTTTTGACCTCCCCAATACGCTAGACACATCCTTTCAATCGGGCGAGGTCATCCAGGGAGAGAAGACACAACAAAATTGTCATTTTTGGTGAATTCTGACCTTTCGACGTGCCTTTCAATGGGAAGATATTGATGGATTTTGGTTTTTCATACGCCATTCGATGTCTTTTGACCTCCCCAATACGCTAGACACATCCTTTCAATCGGGCGAGGTCATCCAGGGGGAGAGAACACGAAAAACAGTGATTTTTGGTCGATTTTGACCTTTCGACGTGCCTTTCAATGAGAAGATATTGATGGATTTAGGTTTTTCATACGCCATTCGATGTCTTTTGACCTCCCCAATACGCTAGACACATCCTTTCAATCGGGCGAGGTCATCCAGGGAGAGAAGACACAACAAAATTGTCATTTTTGGTGAATTCTGACCTTTCGACGTGCCTTTCAATGGGAAGATATTGATGGATTTTGGTTTTTCATACGCCATTCGATGTCTTTTGACCTCCCCAATACGCTAGACACATCCTTTCAATCGGGCGAGGTCATCCAGGGGGAGAGAACACGAAAAACAGTGATTTTTGGTCGATTTTGACCTTTCGACGTGCCTTTCAATGAGAAGATATTGATGGATTTTGGTTTTTCATACGCCATTCGATGTCTTTTGACCTCTCCAATACGCTAGACACATGCTTTCAATCGGGCGAGGTCATCCAGGGGGAGAGAACACGAAAAACAGTGATTTTTGGTCGATTTTGACCTTTCGACGTGCCTTTCAATGAGAAGATTATTGATGGATTTTGGTTTTTCATACGCCATTTGATGTCTTTTGACCTCCCCAATACGCTAGATACATGCTTTCAATCGGGCGAGGTCATCCAGGGGGAGAGAACACGAAAAACAGTGATTTTTGGTCGATTTTGACCTTTCGACGTGCCTTTCAATGAGAAGATATTGATGGATTTTGGGAGAGAACACGAAAAACAGTGATTTTTGGTCGATTTTGACCTTTCGACGTGCCTTTCAATGAGAAGATATTGATGGATTTAGATTTTTCATACGCCATTCGATGTCTTTTGACCTCCCCAATACGCTAGAAACATGCTTCCAATCGGGCGAGGTCATCCAGGGGGAGAGAACACGAAAAACAGTGATTTTTGGTCGATTTTGACCTTTCGACGTGCCTTTCTACATGCTTCCAATCGGGCGAGGTCATCCAGGGGGAGAGAACACGAAAAACAGTGATTTTTGGTCGATTTTGACCTTTCGACGTGCCTTTCGATGAGAAGATATTGATGGATTTTGGTTTTTCATACGCTATTCGATGTATTTTTGGTGAATTCTGACCTTTCGACGTGCCTTTCAATGGGAAGATATTGATGAATTTTGGTTTTTCATACGCCATTCGATGTCTTTTGACCTCCCCAATACGCTACGCACATCCTTTCAATCGGGCGAGGCAATCCAGGGAGAGAAGACACAACAAAATTGTCATTTTTGGTGAATTCTGACCTTTCGACGTGCCTTTCAATGGGAAGATATTGATGGATTTTGGTTTTTCATATGGGAGAGAAGACACAACAAAATTGTCATTTTTGGTGAATTCTGACCTTTCGACGTGCCTTTCAATGGGAAGATATTGATGGATTTTGGTTTTTCATACGCTATTCGATGTCTTTTGACCTACCCAATACGCTAGACACATCCTTTCAATCGGCCGAGGTCATCCAGGGGGAGAGAACACGAAAAACAGTGATTTTTGGTCGATTTTGACCTTTCGACGTGCCTTTCAATGAGAAGATATTGATGGATTTTATTCGATGTCTTTTGACCTCCCCAATACGCTAGACACATGCTTCCAATCGGGCGAGGTCATCCAGGGGGAGAGAACACGAAAAACAGTGATTTTTGGTCGATTTTGACCTTTCGACGTGCCTTTCAATGAGAAGATATTGGTGGATTTAGATTTTTCATACGCCATTCGATGTCTTTTGACCTCCCCAATACGCTAGACACATGCTTTCAATCGGGCGAGGTCATCCAGGGGGAGAGAACACGAAAAACAGTTTTTTCATACGCCATTCGATGTCTTTTGACCTCCCCAATACGCTAGACACATGCTTTCAATCGGGCGAGGTCATCCAGGGGGAGAGAACACGAAAAACAGTGATTTTCGGTCGATTTTGACCTTTCGACGTGCCTTTCAATGAGAAGATATTGATGGATTTAGATTTTTCATACGCCATTCGATGTCTTTTGACCTCCCTAATACGCTAGACTCATCCTTTCAATCGGGCGAGGTCATCCAGGGTGAAGATATTGATGGATTTAGATTTTTCATACGCCATTCGATGTCTTTTGACCTCCCTAATACGCTAGACTCATCCTTTCAATCGGGCGAGGTCATCCAAACACGAAAAACCGTGATTTTTGGTCGATTTTGACCTTTTTTGACCTTTCGACGTGCCTTTCAATGAGAAGATATTGATGGATTTAGATTTTTCATACGCCATTCGATGTCTTTTGACCTCCCCAATACGCTAGACACATGCTTCCAATCGGGCGAGGTCATCCAGGGGGAGGGAACACGAAAAACAGTGATTTTTGGTCGATTTTGACCTTTCGACGTGCCTTTCGATGAGAAGATATTGATGGATTTTGGTTTTTCATACGCTATTCGATGTCTTTTGACCTCCTCAATACGCTAGACACATCCTTTCAATCGGGCGAGGTCATCCAGGGAGAGAAGACACAACAAAATTGTCATTTTTGGTGAATTCTGACCTTTCGACGTGCCTTCCTTTCAATCGGGCGAGGTCATCCAGGGAGAGAAGACACAACAAAATTGTCATTTTTGGTGAATTCTGACCTTTCGACGTGCCTTTCAATAAGAAGATATTGATGAATTTTGGTTTTTCATACGCCATTCGATGTCTTTTGACCTCCCCAATACGCTAGGCACATGCTTTCAATCGGGCGAGGTCATCCAGGGGGAGAGAACACGTATTTTGGTTTTTCATACGCCATTCGATGTCTTTTGACCTCCCCAATACGCTAGGCACATGCTTTCAATCGGGCGAGGTCATCCAGGGGGAGAGAACACGAAAAACAGTGATTTTTGGTCGATTTTGACCTTTCGACGTGCCTTTCAATGAGAAGATCAATCGGGCGAGGTCATCCAGGGGGAGAGAACACGAAAAACAGTGATTTTTGGTCGATTTTGACCTTTCGACGTGCCTTTCAATGAGAAGATATTGATGGATTTAGATTTTTCATACGCCATCCGATGTCTTTTGACCTCCCTAATACGCTAGACTCATCCTTTCAATCGGGCGAGGTCATCCAAACACGAAAAACCGTGATTTTTGGTCGATTTTGACCTTTCGACGTGCCTTTCAATGAGAAGATATTGATGGATTTTGGTTTTTCATACGCTATTCGATGTCTTTTGACCTCCTCGAGGTCATCCAGGGGGAGAGAACACGAAAAACAGTGATTTTTGGTCGATTTTGACCTTTCGACGTGCCTTTCAATGAGAAGATATTGATGGATTTTGGTTTTTCATACGCTATTCGATGTCTTTTGACCTCCCCAATACGCTAGACTCTTCCTTTCAATCGGGCGAGGTCATCCAGGGAGAGAAGACACAACAAAATTGTCATTTTTGGTGAATTCTGACCTTTCGACGTGCCTTTCAATGGGAAGATATTGATGGATTTTGGTTTTTCATACGCCATTCGATGTCTTTTGACCTCCCCAATACGCTAGACACATCCTTTCAATCGGGCGAGGTCATCCAGGGAGAGAAGACACAACAAAATTGTCATTTTTGGTGAATTCTGACCTTTCGACGTGCCTTTCAATGGGAAGATATTGATGGATTTTGGTTTTTCATACGCCATTCGATGTCTTTTGACCTCCCCAATACGCTAGACACATCCTTTCAATCGGGCGAGGTCATCCAGGGAGAGAAGACACAACAAAATTGTCATTTTTGGTGAATTCTGACCTTTCGACGTGCCTTTCAATGGGAAGATATTGATGGATTTTGGTTTTTCATACGCCATTCGATGTCTTTTGACCTCCCCAATACGCTAGACACATCCTTTCAATCGGGCGAGGTCATCCAGGGAGAGAAGACACAACAAAATTGTCATTTTTGGTGAATTCTGACCTTTCGACGTGCCTTTCAATGGGAAGATATTGATGGATTTTGGTTTTTCATACGCCATTCGATGTCTTTTGACCTCCCCAATACGCTAGACACATCCTTTCAATCGGGCGAGGTCATCCAGGGGGAGAGAACACGAAAAACAGTGATTTTTGGTCGATTTTGACCTTTCGACGTGCCTTTCAATGAGAAGATATTGATGGATTTAGGTTTTTCATACGCCATTCGATGTCTTTTGACCTCCCCAATACGCTAGACACATCCTTTCAATCGGGCGAGGTCATCCAGGGAGAGAAGACACAACAAAATTGTCATTTTTGGTGAATTCTGACCTTTCGACGTGCCTTTCAATGGGAAGATATTGATGGATTTTGGTTTTTCATACGCCATTCGATGTCTTTTGACCTCCCCAATACGCTAGACACATCCTTTCAATCGGGCGAGGTCATCCAGGGAGAGAAGACACAACAAAATTGTCATTTTTGGTGAATTCTGACCTTTCGACGTGCCTTTCAATGGGAAGATATTGATGGATTTTGGTTTTTCATACGCCATTCGATGTCTTTTGACCTCCCCAATACGCTAGACACATCCTTTCAATCGGGCGAGGTCATCCAGGGAGAGAAGACACAACAAAATTGTCATTTTTGGTGAATTCTGACCTTTCGACGTGCCTTTCAATGGGAAGATATTGATGGATTTTGGTTTTTCATACGCCATTCGATGTCTTTTGACCTCCCCAATACGCTAGACACATCCTTTCAATCGGGCGAGGTCATCCAGGGAGAGAAGACACAACAAAATTGTCATTTTTGGTGAATTCTGACCTTTCGACGTGCCTTTCAATGGGAAGATATTGATGGATTTTGGTTTTTCATACGCCATTCGATGTCTTTTGACCTCCCCAATACGCTAGACACATCCTTTCAATCGGGCGAGGTCATCCAGGGGGAGAGAACACGAAAAACAGTGATTTTTGGTCGATTTTGACCTTTCGACGTGCCTTTCAATGAGAAGATATTGATGGATTTAGATTTTTCATACGCCATTCGATGTCTTTTGACCTCCCTAATACGCTAGACTCATCCTTTCAATCGGGCGAGGTCATCCAGGGAGAGAGAACACGAAAAACAGTGATTTTTGGTCGATTTTGACCTTTCGACGTGCCTTTCAATGAGAAGATATTGATGGATTTTGGTTTTTCATACGCCATTCGATGTCTTTTGACCTCCCCAATACGCTAGACACATCCTTTCAATCGGGCGAGGTCATCCAGGGAGAGAAGACACAACAAAATTGTCATTTTTGGTGAATTCTGACCTTTCGACGTGCCTTTCAATGGGAAGATATTGATGGATTTTGGTTTTTCATACGCCATTCGATGTCTTTTGACCTCCCCAATACGCTAGACACATCCTTTCAATCGGGCGAGGTCATCCAGGGAGAGAAGACACAACAAAATTGTCATTTTTGGTGAATTCTGACCTTTCGACGTGCCTTTCAATGGGAAGATATTGATGGATTTTGGTTTTTCATACGCCATTCGATGTCTTTTGACCTCCCCAATACGCTAGACACATCCTTTCAATCGGGCGAGGTCATCCAGGGAGAGAAGACACAACAAAATTGTCATTTTTGGTGAATTCTGACCTTTCGACGTGCCTTTCAATGGGAAGATATTGATGGATTTTGGTTTTTCATACGCCATTCGATGTCTTTTGACCTCCCCAATACGCTAGACACATCCTTTCAATCGGGCGAGGTCATCCAGGGAGAGAAGACACAACAAAATTGTCATTTTTGGTGAATTCTGACCTTTCGACGTGCCTTTCAATGGGAAGATATTGATGGATTTTGGTTTTTCATACGCCATTCGATGTCTTTTGACCTCCCCAATACGCTAGACACATCCTTTCAATCGGGCGAGGTCATCCAGGGAGAGAAGACACAACAAAATTGTCATTTTTGGTGAATTCTGACCTTTCGACGTGCCTTTCAATGGGAAGATATTGATGGATTTTGGTTTTTCATACGCCATTCGATGTCTTTTGACCTCCCCAATACGCTAGACACATCCTTTCAATCGGGCGAGGTCATCCAGGGAGAGAAGACACAACAAAATTGTCATTTTTGGTGAATTCTGACCTTTCGACGTGCCTTTCAATGGGAAGATATTGATGGATTTTGGTTTTTCATACGCCATTCGATGTCTTTTGACCTCCCCAATACGCTAGACACATCCTTTCAATCGGGCGAGGTCATCCAGGGGGAGAGAACACGAAAAACAGTGATTTTTGGTCGATTTTGACCTTTCGACGTGCCTTTCAATGAGAAGATATTGATGGATTTAGATTTTTCATACGCCATTCGATGTCTTTTGACCTCTCTAATACGCTAGACTCATTCTTTCAATCGGGCGAGGTCATCCAGGGGGAGAGAACACGAAAAACCGTGATTTTTGGTCGATTTTGACCTTTCGACGTGCCTTTCAATGAGAAGATATTGATGGATTTTGGTTTTTCATACGCCATTCGATGTCTTTTGACCTCCCCAATACGCTAGACACATCCTTTCAATCGGGCGAGGTCATCCAGGGAGAGAAGACACAACAAAATTGTCATTTTTGGTGAATTCTGACCTTTCGACGTGCCTTTCAATGGGAAGATATTGATGAATTTTGGTTTTTCATACGCCATTCGATGTCTTTTGACCTCCCCAATACGCTAGGCACATCCTTTCAATCGGGCAAGGTCATCCAGGGAGAGAAGACACAACAAAATTGTCATTTTTGGTGAATTCTGACCTTTCGACGTGCCTTTCAATGGGAAGATATTGATGGATTTTGGTTGTGATTTTTGGTCGATTTTGACCTTTCGACGTGCCTTTCAATGAGAAGATATTGATGGATTTTGGTTTTTCATACGCCATTCGATGTCTTTTGACCTCCCTAACACGCTAGACTCATCCTTTCAATCGGGCGAGGTCATCCAGGGGGAGAGAACACGAAAAACAGTGATTTTTGGTCGATTTTGACCTTTCGACGTGCCTTTCAATGGGAAGATATTGATGGATTTTGGTTTTTCATACGCCATTCGATGTCTTTTGACCTCCCCAATACGCTAGACACATCCTTTCAATCGGGCGAGGTCATCCAGGGAGAGAAGACACAACAAAATTGTCATTTTTGGTGAATTCTGACCTTTCGACGTGCCTTTCAATGGGAAGATATTGATGAATTTTGGTTTTTCATACGCCATTCGATGTCTTTTGACCTCCCCAATACGCTAGGCACATCCTTTCAATCGGGCGAGGTCATCCAGGGAGAGAAGACACAACAAAATTGTCATTTTTGGTGAATTCTGACCTTTCGACGTGCCTTTCAATGAGAAGATATTGATGGATTTTGGTTTTTCATACGCCATTCGATGTCTTTTGACCTCCCCAATACGCTAGACTCATCCTTTCAATCGGGCGAGGTCATCCAGGGGGAGAGAACACGAAAAACAGTGATTTTTGGTCGATTTTGACCTTTCGACGTGCCTTTCAATGAGAAGATATTGATGGATTTTGGTTTTTCATACGCCATTCGATGTCTTTTGACCTCCCCAATACGCTAGACACATCTTTTTAATCGGGTGAGGTCATCCAGGGAGAGAAGACACAACAAAATTGTCATTTTTGGTGAATTCTGACATTTCGACGTGCCTTTCAATGGGAAGATATTGATGGATTTTGGTTTTTCATACGCCATTTGATGTCTTTTGACCTCCCCAATACGCTAGATACATGGAAAGTTAGCCCGCTCCAGTAGGTCCCAGAGAAGACACAACAAAATTGTCATTTTTGGTGAATTCTGACCTTTCGACGTGCCTTTCAATGAGAAGATATTGATGGATTTTGGTTTTTCATACGCCATTCGATGTCTTTTGATCTCCCCAATACGCTAGACTCATCCTTTCAATCGGGCGAGGTCATCCAGGGGGAGAGAACACGAAAAACCGTGATTTTTGGTCGATTTTGACCTTTCGACGTGCCTTTCAATGAGAAGATATTGATGGATTTTGGTTTTTCATACGCCATTCGATGTCTTTTGACCTCTGTGATTTTTGGTCGATTTTGACCTTTCGACGTGCCTTTCAATGAGAAGATATTGATGGATTTTGGTTTTTCATACGCCATTCGATGTCTTTTGACCTCCCTAATACGCTAGACTCATCCTTTCAATCGGATGAGGTCATCCAGGGGGAGAGAACACGAAAAACAGTGATTTTTGGTCGATTTTGACCTTTCGACGTGCCTTTCAATGGGAAGATATTGATGGATTTTGGTTTTTCATACGCCATTCGATGTCTTTTGACCTCCCCAATTTTTTTGGTCGATTTTGACCTTTCGACGTGCCTTTCAATGGGAAGATATTGATGGATTTTGGTTTTTCATACGCCATTCGATGTCTTTTGACCTCCCCAATGCGCTAGACACATCCTTTCAATCGGCCGAGGTCATCCAGGGGGAGAGAACACGAAAAACAGTGATTTTTGGTCGATTTTGACCTTTCGACGTGCCTTTCAATTGAGGTCATCCAGGGGGAGAGAACACGAAAAACAGTGATTTTTGGTCGATTTTGACCTTTCGACGTGCCTTTCAATGGGAAGATATTGATGGATTTTGGTTTTTCATACTCCATTCGATGTCTTTTGACCTCCCCAATACGCTAGACACATCCTTTCAATCGGGTGAGGTCATCCAGGGAGAGAAGACACAACAAAATTGTCATTTTTGGTGAATTCTGACCTTTCGACGTGCCTTTCAATGGGAAGATATTGATGGATTTTCATCCAGGGAGAGAAGACACAACAAAATTGTCATTTTTGGTGAATTCTGACCTTTCGACGTGCCTTTCAATGGGAAGATATTGATGGATTTTGGTTTTTCATAAGCCATTCGATGTCTTTTGACCTCCCCAATACGCTAGACACATCCTTTCAATCGGGTGAGGTCATCCAGGGAGAGAAGACACAACAAAATTGTCATTTTTGTCCTCCCTAATACGCTAGACTCATCCTTTCAATCGGGCGAGGTCATCCAGGGAGAGAGAACACGAAAAACCGTGATTTTTGGTCGATTTTGACCTTTCGACATGCCTTTCAATGAGAAGATATTGATGGATTTTGGTTTTTCATACGCCATTCGATGTCTTTTGACCTCCTCAATACGCTAGACACATCCTTTCAATCGGGCGAGGTCATCCAGGGAGAGAAGACACAACAAAATTGTCATTTTTGGTGAATTCTGACCTTTCGACGTGCCTTTCAATGGGAAGATATTGATGGATTTTGGTTTTTCATACGCCATTCGATGTCTTTTGACCTCCCCAATACGCTAGACACATCCTTTCAATCGGGCGAGGTCATCCAGGGGGAGAGAACACGAAAAACAGTGATTTTTGGTCGATTTTGACCTTTCGACGTGCCTTTCAATGAGAAGATATTGATGGATTTAGATTTTTCATACGCCATTCGATGTCTTTTGACCTCCTCAACACGTTAGGAACATCCTTTCAATCGGGCGAGGTCATCTTGGGAGCGAAAACACGAAGAAATAGTCTCCGTAGCACCCTTCCAGAGTCT
>MVJL01001432.1:0-14946 GCA_002156465.1 Macrocentrus cingulum | reverse complement strand
CATTAAAAGAAGAATTTTTTTCATCATTAACTAACTCTGACATCTCAAATGAAGATTATGCTCATGTTCAAACTGTATGGGATAAATTTAACATTCAAGCCCTGGGGAAGTACTCAGACTTGTATTTAAAAACTGATATTTTGCTATTAGCTGTTATCATTGATTTAAAAGCTTTTTCAACGGTGGTTTGTATAGTTCTTGATCCACTCCATTATTATACTGCTCCAGGGTTGGCTTTTGATGCCATGATGAAGTGTACAGGGATAGAATTAGAACTTCTTACCGATCCAGACATGATTTTTTTCATTGAAAGGGGAATAAGAGGTGGCGTTGCCCAATGTTCAAACCGCTACGCCAAGGCAAATAATTTAGAACTTCTTACCGATCCAGACATGATTTTTTTCATTGAAAGGGGAATAAGAGGTGGCGTTGCCCAATGTTCAAACCGCTACGCCAAGGCAAATAATCGTTATATGGGTGAAATGTATAATTCAGCTGAAGAAGAATCGGATTTAATGTACTTCGACGTAAACAATCTGTATGGAGCGGCCATGCGTCAATATTTACCCTTTGATCTTGAGTACCCAGCAGAGTTGCAAGACTTCATAAAGACCTCCCACTTTGCCCTGAACACTACACACCCCCGGAATCGAGGCAAAAAAAATTAATGACCACACTTCATGACAAAAAAGAGTATATTATTCATTACAAGAATTTAAAACAGTGTGTAGGTTTAGGTATGAAGATAACACATGTACATAGAATTTTGCAGTTTAATCAAGCTCCATGGTTAGAGTCATATATGAATTTGAATACTGAATTACGAAAAAAAGCAAAAAATGAATTCGAAAAAAATTTTTACAAACTGATGAATAACGCAGTTTTTGGAAAAACCATGGAGAATGTTCGCAAGCAGATAGATGTACGTTTAATAACTAAATGGGAAGGTCGTTATCATTGAAATGTCTAGAACTCACATAAAATATAATAAACCGATTTACTTGGGATTCAGTATACTTGATATATCGAAAACATTCATGTATGATTTTCACTACAATTACATTAAAAACACATTTGACAGTAATGCTAAACTCATGTATACTGATACAGATAGTCTTTTGTATAGTTTTAAAGTTGCAGATATTTATGAATATATTAAACGCGATTTACACATGTTCGATTTACACACGTTCGATGGAATTCCGCAAGCGAATAAAAAAGTTATCGGGTTAATGAAAGATGAAAATAATGGTATGATTATGCATGCATTTGTTGGTTTGCGAGCAAAACTATACGCATATAGTATCGTTGGTGAAAAAATTGTAAAGAATTAATGAAAGATGAAAATAATGGTATGATTATGCATGCATTTGTTGGTTTGCGAGCAAAACTATACGCATATAGTATCGTTGGTGAAAAAATTGTAAAGAAAGCGAAGGGTGTTAAAGGATCATCGTTAAGAACCATCACATTTAACGATTATAAGAAATGTTTATATGAAAATATTAATGTTTACAGAACACAGATGTTGATTCAAAGCAAGAAACATGTTGTAAATACCATTGTACAAAAGAAAAAAGCATTGTCTTGTTATGATGATAAGCTATGTTTACAGAACACAGATGTTGATTCAAAGCAAGAAACATGTTGTAAATACCATTGTACAAAAGAAAAAAGCATTGTCTTGTTATGATGATAAGCGTATACTTCTACCTCATACAACAGACACAATTCCATGGGGATATAAATAGAGATTACAATTATGTTCGCTATACAATGTCTTTTTATTTATACATCACCTTTATTTATCCAGCTATTATGTGAACTATCAAAACCTAACCATTTTACATATAACTTATTCCCTTTACGTTTTAGAACTTTTTCAACTAAATACACATCAGGATATTTAACCTTCGTAAGTTCTTCTTGATAAAACCCACCTTCAATCGGTTGATCTTGGTAGTCAATAAGTTTATAGGTAGTTGGAGAAGTATTTTTGATTTCACTGATTGAAAATATTTTCGTTGTCCAATTTGGTGTATAACCTTTCTCAAAGATATGTTTATATTTACTGATTCGTACTTTATCACCAACTTTAAACTTGGTAATAAGTTGCGTCGTTGTCCAATTTGGTGTATAACCTTTCTCAAAGATATGTTTATATTTACTGATTCGTACTTTATCACCAACTTTAAACTTGGTAATAAGTTGCGGTGGTGAAACGATAAATTTACCGTATACATCTCTTATCAATTTGCCTTCATTTCGTTTCGATACATCGATGGGTTTCATTTATTATGTGAACTATCAAAACCTAACCATTTTACATATAACTTATTTCCTTTACGTTTTAGAACTTTTTCAACTAAATACACATCAGGATATTTAACCTTCGTAAGTTCTTCTTGATAAAACCCACCTTCAATCGGTTGATCTTGGTAGTCAATAAGTTTATAACTTTTTCAACTAAATACACATCAGGATATTTAACCTTCGTAAGTTCTTCTTGATAAAACCCACCTTCAATCGGTTGATCTTGGTAGTCAATAAGTTTATAGGTAGTTGGAGAAGTATTTTTGATTTCACTGATTGAAAATATTTCCGTTGTCCAATTTGGTGTATAACCTTTCTCAAAGATATGTTTATATTTACTGATTCGTACTTTATCACCAACTTTTATTTCCGTTGTCCAATTTGGTGTATAACCTTTCTCAAAGATATGTTTATATTTACTGATTCGTACTTTATCACCAACTTTGAACTTGGTAATAAGTTGCGGTGGTGAAACGATAAATTTACCGTATACATCTCTTATCAATTTGCCTTCATTTCGTTTCGATACATCGATGGGTTTCATTTTTATAGTTCTATGTTTTGTATTGTTGTACTCTCTAACTAATTGGTTTATATTATGAACCCATTTATATGATCCATTCAATGTAAACTGCTTCCACATTTTAGATTTTAATGTTCTATTGAATCGCTCACAAATCGAAGCTTTAAGATTACTATACATTGAATACATGGATATGTTGTAACTTTTTAATAGTGTCTCAAATCCATGATTATTTACCTCTATCCACGTGTAACTTTTGTGGAACCCGCCCTTCTTTAAGGATAGATCTCATGGCTGCTGTTACATCTTTTGTACTTTTAGTTTTGATTGGAATTGCCCAGGCGTATTTATAATCGAAGCTTTAAGATTACTATACATTGAATACATGGATATGTTGTAACTTTTTAATAGTGTCTCAAATCCATGATTATTTACCTCTATCCACGTGTGACTTTTGTGGAACCCGCCCTTCTTTAAGGATAGATCTCATGGCTGCTGTTACATCTTTTGTACTTTTAGTTTTGATTGGAATTGCCCAGGCGTATTTAGAGAATATATCAATTATTGTTAACAGGTATTTGGAATTATTGTTATACTGAGCATGAGCTGACATATCAACGAGATCCGCCTGCCAAGTCTCATCCAATCGACGAATATTAACTTTTCGCCGCTTGAAATTTTTTCTAGCAGGTCGATGGAGCTCTTGGGCAATTGTGTATTTCTTATGATCCATGTTCAAGAGCTGTTAATCGTGCATCAAGCTTTTTGACAACTCGTTCTATGCGTCGCAGTAATATGACAGACTCCTCCCGCTGTTCGTTGATGTTTTCTAACGTATTCACTTTGACTTCCAGTTCTGAAATGAATTTAGCATTTTTTTCAGACAAGTGATATGCTTGTTTCAATGCATGGACAGTTTTATTACAACTATCATAATTTCTTTGCAAAGGTTCTAATGTCTCGATGTATCGATCAATCTGTTCTTGTTGAAACTTTTTCAGAGCTCTTAGAGAAACAGCATCATCTTCTTCTATAGGATCAGCTATGTTGCACAATCGTTTTTTGTCTATATCAAACTGATTATCCAGAGTTATTTCAAAACCTATGCCGGAAGGACCGCGAAGCCTTGTGTGTTTGGGTTGTTGTCTCCCGTGGAAAAAAAAAAATATATGGTCAGATATAACCAATATAAGAACAATATACCAAGATATACGGTTATATTACGCATTACATGGCCATGTATATGATCATATATAATAAATATCAACATATTAGCAGCTGTATATATGTTCATGTACAAATATATGAACCACGATACAATGTTCTCATATTATATAAGGGTATCAATCGCAATTCATGTATGAATATATGTTGAATATTCCTAATGAATGTATAGTCATACAAAAAATTATATATGATGATATATAATCATAAATCTTCATATATTAGATATATAAGATTTCTGATACAAATATATATGAGAATTTTCAGTGCTTGTATACTCTTATATGATAATTTTAAAATAATTTTAATTCATACATATTTCATATGTTCCAATATATGTCAATAGAATATGTCGTATATGATCGTATACAATTAATATATGCAATCATCTAAGACGATATCTCATCGTGAAATTCGGCTACAGCTTACAGTATGATGCATGTAGATTCTTATATGATGTTACATACAAATATATGATGGCCTGTAAAGTTTAGTTCAACATTCGAAATGAGGCTACTAGTTTCATGTCTAAATATATAACCATATTACTAGATACATGCAATCATATAAAACGATATCTTGCTCAGAAATTCGAATCGCGGCTGACGATATGATTGTATATGACTTGTTATATGATTAGATACCACAATACATGATGGCTTATAAAATCTCATACATCAGCGCAAATTAGGCGCAGGATTGCCTGCATTAATATACTATTCCATATATGACAGTATTACTCAATATATTCTATCATATAAGATAACGTCTTTTCATGGAATACGAAAAATGGCTCATTGCATGATGATATATGACATCGTATATGATTGTATATAGACGCAAAGGTGTTCTGAGAAGATTTATTTGTATAAAAACTCGCAGGTAAGTATGTATAATTCTCTGATACGTATTACACAGTAATAATACCACAGTACTTTTTAATGTATTTTTATACATATTTTTTTGTCTTCATGCACAGAGAATAAAAATAATTACAATGTAACTGAAGCATATATATCGATAAAATACATTCATTAAGTGATTAATTGTTATATTATTCTTTTGCACTATCTATTTATGCACTCTCATTTTTAAAAAATCTTTTTGAATCGGTTTGGACGGTTACATACATATTCGCAAACTCTAATAACATGCTGAATGGAGCGTATTTGATTACATTCTATCAAAATATAATTTTTTTTGTCTGAAATAGGTATAATGTGCCTGATCTGAATGTCTGCTTCTAAATGATGAAAAATTTTTGTATGATCAACACTATATTTATTGAACACAAAATGCAAGAGTTGATTTTCGGCGACGAAGAAAAATCGTATCGTTCCATAAAGAATTTTTCCATTCAATAATTCTATATGTACAGTATAACTATTAGTTCTTGTAGTTTTATATATTTCTGAGGTAAAAATTTCATTGTAAATTTTTTAACGAGCATAAACCGGTACATTTCTGGAGTTAAAATTATTGGATTCGAACAACTGTGCTTCTAAATCCTTAAATGGATGTTTAATAGCTATGCCAACGACAGAAAAATTTTTTTCTCGGATTGTTGCCTCTCCGACTCGTTCATTGACGCGATTACGCAAAATTTCAGTTCCTTGAATGATGCTTAGATTGTTGACAATTTCTTGCCCCAAATTTTTCGTGCCATGGACGCTGTTTGCCAAAAAACCGTTTACATTTTCAAATGGGAATGCTGATATTGCCCACAGAGGGCCCCATCGCTCAACAACCATCGTCAAGTGAAGCAGTTGATGAATATTGTATGACAGCTGACGATCGTTTACACATTCTTGACTTGCTGTACAAACATGACAAGAATGCGATGAGCTTCGGTTCTATCGGATTCTGTAATGTACTCCTGTAGTAAGAGATACATAGCTCTCAGAAACAGCATCCAGTGTTTCAAATATTTTTGGCCTAAGTAGTCTTTGAGAATTGGGATAGAATAGTATAAAATAAAATTTAAAAACTCAGAGGCTTTGTAATAATGTACGTCCGACAATTTCCGAGGCAACCGATTAAAAAACTGTGGCGGCCTAATAGACACTAATAGCTGATCAATCTCTTTGATTTTTTTTTTTTTAATAATGTACGTCCGACAATTTCCGAGGCAACCGATTAAAAAACTGTGGCGGCCTAATAGACACTAATAGCTGATCAATCTCTTTGATTTTTTTTTTTCAAGCACCAAGGCCCTTTTTTCATCCACACTTCGATGATTTGTCGCCCTGAACCTAACAGCATGTTGTGCATATACTCCGGTACTAAACATGTTCCCAAGTAACCGATTAAAAAACTGTGGCGGCCTAATAGACACTAATAGCTGATCAATCTCTTTGATTTTTTTTTTTTCAAGCACCAAGGCCCTTTTTTCATCCACACTTCGATAATTTGTCGCCCTGAACCTAACAGCATGTTGTGCATATACTCCGGTACTAAACATGTTCCCAAGTCGAGCAATGGAAAATCAGATAATGCGGAATGTCCCTTAAGCACCAAGGCCCTTTTTTCATCCACACTTCGATGATTTGTCGCCCTGAACCTAACAGCATGTTGTGCATATACTCCGGTACTAAACATGTTCCCAAGTCGAGCAATGGAAAATCAGATAATGCGGAATGTCCCTTAACCCCGACAATGTGCTCTTTTCCCGATTTAATAACTTTGCGTGTTAAACATGTTCCCAAGTCGAGCAATGGAAAATCAGATAATGCGGAATGTCCCTTAACCCCGACAATGTGCTCTTTTCCCGATTTAATAACTTTGCGTGCTTGTTTTTTCATTTTATTTCCTACGCGTAGCCTACTGTTAAGCACAAAAGGATATATCCGCGTAATGTGCTCTTTTCCCGATTTAATAACTTTGCGTGCTTGTTTTTTCATTTTATTTCCTACGCGTAGCCTACTGTTAAGCACAAAAGGATATATCCGCGGAGTTCTCGCCTTTGGAATTTTTTTAGCTGGCTCCATTCGTATTTCACAGGAATTACAGCCATATCGACCATTGTAATTAACAATGTTTTGTAACTGTGCTCTTGCAGGCGCTTAAACATGTTCCCAAGTCGAGCAATGGAAAATCAGATAATGCGGAATGTCCCTTAACCCCGACAATGTGCTCTTTTCCCGATTTAATAACTTTGCGTGGTTGTTTTTTCATTTTATTTCCTACGCGTAGCCTACTGTTAAGCACAAAAGGATATATCCGCGGAGTTCTCGTCTTTGGAATTTTTTTAGCTGGCTCCATTCGTATTTCACAGGAATTACAGCCATATCGACCATTGTAATTAACAATGTTTTGTAACTGTGCTCTTGCAGGCGCATCTGCAATTACCAAAGGCACCACAACTCTAGAAACTGGAATTACAGCCATATCGACCATTGTAATTAACAATGTTTTGTAACTGTGCTCTTGCAGGCGCATCTGCAATTACCAAAGGCACCACAACTCTAGAAACATTAACATTTCTAGTGTCCGGATCGATCCAACTAATCCCTTGCTTAAAACATTCTTTAAACTTGTCAGAAAACGGCTTCAAAAACGTATTCATGGATGGTTTTTTTTCGCTGTCATACCACAAGCCTATTACTACAAGAAACGATTCTCTGAGGTGTTCCGGGAGTTCACAAATGGTAAACATTATTGGCCAACAGTGGCTCTTATTACTTTTAACTAACGACAAACCATCAGTGTTAAGCATTAGTGTCAAATCGTACTCATTACGGCTAATGGTAAACATTATTGGCCAACAGTGGCTCTTATTACTTTTAACTAACGACAAACCATCAGTGTTAAGCATTAGTGTCAAATCGTACTCATTACGGCATCGACGAGAATTCACGCGAATATATTCAGTTCCATCCGTAACGTCACTGATTACATTATCGTCTTAAGCATTAGTGTCAAATCGTACTCATTACGGCATCGACGAGAATTCACGCGAATATATTCAGTTCCATCCGTAACGTCACTGATTACATTATCGTCACGCACCATCCGTGGCTTTTTTAATTTTTTCCTTAAATTACGATGTTCAAATAAAAATTTTATCTGTTTAACGATGTCGATTTCAAAAAAAAATCCAAATTTCTCGCGAGAATTACATGATAAACACATCTTTTAAATTACGATGTTCAAATAAAAATTTTATCTGTTTAACGATGTCGATTTCAAAAAAAAATCCAAATTTCTCGCGAGAATTACATGATAAACACATCTCAAAATTTGAATCAACACCGATGTAATGATAGCTACTTTTACAAAAATAATTCCTGATTACGTCGCACGGAGGTGCTAGATCTTGGACATACTGAAATAGTTTAAATAAAGTCCTTGGCATTTCATTGCCTAGAGGAAGCATTCTCTGTAAAAGGGCTAAACATCCTTTTAAACTTGTTTTCGACCACTTGTTTTGTATATACAAATCTAACAGACCTAACACAGCCTCGTCCACGGTCATTTCGCTATTTTTATAAAGAAAGCGAACCTCGTCCTGATCTTCATTATTAAAAGGCTCAACATTGTCAACTCCGTCATTCTCAGCCATGTTATTTTCTTCGTAATCGAAATCTTCCAAACTGCTAACCTCACTCGGTGCATTTTCGGATGTATCATCCGCGGCTGTAGAATCAGCTTCCATGTCTGAAGCCTCATCCTCAGACTCATTTGATCTACTCGAGCCACTCGAGTCACTCGTGTCACCATCTTGCTCGTGCAGTTCGTAATCGTTGGGAATGCATGGCTCTACACTACCCCCATGACTTGACGATGTTCCTGGTGAACATTCTGCAGTCTTGTCATTGACCTGATGAGTATTTTTCTTCCATCTCTCTAAGGTTTTCAATGGTATCTGCTCAAAAATAATGGTCGAGTTAATAATATTGATTATAATTTAATCCGTATTAATATTAATACCTAATTCATACTTCAAAAAATGTCATAATATATCGAAACGACGGTGCTAAGTCTTCAGATATACATACATATCACAGGCCCATCATATATGTTGCATATATGATGGGCTTGTGATAACATATATGGCATATAATTTGAGGTATTATATGTATATACATATATAGAGAGATAGAGTAATTATGCTCTGTGAATACTCATATAATAGCCTACCTCAACTTCATCATTCTCTCGCCATAGTTTATATCTTTTTTTGCGTTGTTGGGTGGTTTCATTCTCACGATTAGAAGCGATATTTTTGTCGATCTCTGAAAGATATATCCAACATTTTTATTTTCTCATTGATATATATGACATTTTTTGCCACTTTCTTATTTTTTGACATAAATTGTTTTGTACATTTAAGTGTAGAAAATTCCGCTGAATTTTTTAACCAAAAAAAAAAAAACACGAACAGTATATCTATTGGTGAACTGTTGTATATACACACATTTATTTATTTTATATCTTTATCGTACCTGTGTGCAGATTGCAGTTTTTTATTTAAGAAAATTTGCCTTATATAACAAAAATTCGTACTGAAAACTCTGAACAGCTGATAATTACTGTATCACAGGTGAGGTTAGCCGGACGAAAACGCGCAGCCGTGGCATTTTGCTCGTGGTTTATTTAGGCGGGCGATTGCCTCATTCTCATTGGTCGTTGGTGCAATGGCGTGATGTCTCTCTTTCTCTCTCTCTGCAGTGAAAAAGATGGGAGATATATTGGGTTCGAGATTGAACATCTACTACCTTGCAAGCCGCTATTTGCAATCACGTTGCGAACGCACACATTTCTATCGAACTTGTTGCGTCAGGCTGCATCAAGCGTGCATTGTGCAGTATTTTTTTCGGTGCATATTTTAATTTTCTTAAAAATGGGAAAAAAAGATATTGAGAATCGCATGTACCTTATTCACTGCAACACAGACGATAGTTACACGATTTGCGGTAATTCCGCGGTGTTGGCGGATGTCGAGACCGTGGACAAGGACGATGTGGTGTGGTTTAAGTTAAATAAAGAAAAAAACCTGGGCACCATCCTCAAAATATCAGGTAAAAAATTAAAAAATGTTTTATTATGTCTGTGTGTAATAATAAATGAAGTGAACAATTTAATTAATAGTTTATACGCGTGAGATCAGTTTTGAGGTTATGTGTTTGCATGTGGTGAATTAATTACAAAAAATTACCCCGTGTGCAGTTTAATCCACGCGTTGGTGATTAATATTTTCAATCATGCAAAATTTTGCGGTAAAAAAATAAATAAATAAAAGTATCCGCAATGAAAAAATGTTTGAATAAGAAGACTCGGCATGCACGTAGTAGATTAAAAAATCACTGATTTTGTAGTCTAATTTTTTATATTTTGTATTATAAAAAGTTCATAGCAAAATAAATTAATTAATTAATTTACTGAAGCATAAATGATAAAACATTAAAAAAAAATTATATGTGCACGTGGTGAAATAAATAATTACTGCTTTTCTAGTTTTATCCATACGTTGATAATATTTTAATATTTTTTATCCTGCAAAATTCATCGTAAAATAAATAAATAATTAAATAAATGAAACCATCAATGATGAAAAAATGTTTGGATACAGAGGTTATATGTGCAGATGGTAAATAAAAAAAATGTCTTTCTAGTTCAATTCACGCGCTGCAAATATTTTTCAATCATACAAATTTCGTATAGTAAAATAAGTTAATAATTAAATAGATGAAATTAAAATAAAACTAAAAAATGATTAACTAACGTCATGCGTGCTCGTGTTGAAAAAATACCTTTCTAGTTTATTCGACGCGTAGTCAATATTTTTTTTATCAACAAAATGCATGGCAAAATAAATAAATTATGGGATAAATGAAATAATATACGATAAAAAATCATTGGATGAAGAGAAGAGACTATGTGTGCATCTAATGAATTTTTTTGCGAAATTCTTTAGGGAGAAAAAATTAATGATTATTGATTATATTTTTTTCTATTCTTGTAGCAGATCGAAGTGTACTCGCAAAAGCAAGAGATGCTCTTTTGGCGAAAAAAACTGCACCTCCTCCAGCACCCAAGACCGATGCCCCGTTGCATCCTAAACGAAAGAGTGTAGCACCGACGCGTTATTCCTCGGATGGTGACAAAGAACCGAAGCCCAAAAAGCCAAAAATGACTGATCGAAGCAAATAGATGAGAACGAACACTCCTTATCGAGTGAGTCATCCGATGCCGAATCTAATGTTAATTCAGACACCGATGACACTGCAACTGCTTCCCATGACAAAAAAAAAGCAAAAGGAAACTCGTCCTCTGCGAGGAACGTACAAGGTGAACCACCGACTGACCAAGATGCTGGAAGTAATGATAATTCGGACACCGAAGGCACGAGAACCACTGCCCGTGAGAAAAAAAAAACCAAGAGAAAACCTTTCTCCGTCGAGGAACGCACGACGAGGTGAACCTCCGAATGACCAGTCGGAAACTGTGGAAAATACAAGTGACGATGATGCAAACGAAACAATCGATTCAGATGATGAGGATAATAGTCAGCTGTTCGGAGAAAACTATGATGGTAAAAAGGTAAATGAATAAAATTTCATGCTCTTTTTCATCTGAGACCTATTGTCTCGTTGTGAATTGTTCAATATATATGTATATGTAATTGTATTTTACATTCTAGATGAAGAAGTTGGCTCAAGGGATTTACTGTCGCCTCAAAGTCTACGACGCAGCAGTATGAGCTTCGCATTTGGCGTCTCACGTTGCACGAAAGCTGATTGATGGTGTTTATAAGCGAGAGGTACTAGAGCGAGCGACTTTTACTGGCCGATCACCTCGAGCTCAGGGGCCTGAACGTCAAAAAGAGGAGATGATTCGCCTGCATCGTGGTGCTAAAGATGCTATCATAGGTGAGCAAATATTTTTTCTCCACTCTATAGAATTATCGTAACGATTGGGTCTTAGAGCACGTTTCACCAAATTTAATTTCGACATTCATGTTTGACATTCATGTCTACTCTAGCCTTTGCCATGAAGTACGCTAAGGACCATAAATGGCAAGAACAAACAAAGGAGCAAGTCAAAGCGTCGATGGTCCAAAAGCTCGTTGACTTGAAACGTCAGATAAAGAAAAATGCTAAGAACAAGGACAACCAGGAGTAATGACTCTTAATCCGATTTCATATTTGTCATATTTTTCTACTCATTTTAGTTTTCTTTCTCAAATATGAAGTATTTTTTGTTTTGTTTTGTTTTTTTTTTTTTTCTTCAAACTGTGCGATTAGTAGATAGATTCTTCGCAATTATTATTTTCATTATCACAATAATTTTTTATTTTTTATTTTTCATGCGAAGTTTTTTTTGTAACGAGACGCGTTGTGACTCTCGAGTAATAACTTTAGATCAAACTATTATAAGAATTTAAGAACAAGAAATAATTCTTATGATTTTTATAAGATAATATGGTATTTGTGATAGAATCCAAAAAGTATGAGTAGAATACTATATAGTATTATCTATATAAAGATGACTGTTGAGTGTACATGGATGTATGGGTATTTATGTTCTTAACTGCAAATCGATTTGCAGTATTGTTTATCTGTATCTCTGTTTTTATATTGGAAATATCATCGCAATAAACCATATTTTTCTATAAAATATATAAATTAAATTATAAAATATTCCTATATAATCATACATATTACCTGATATGCATACACTTATGACCGCATATATGAGACACATACAGCAAATAATATGCATTCATATATTTTGAAATATATTACCTATGTATCATATATATGAATACATAGATGGATATATGCTTCATATGGGCCAATATCAAATCATATATCGTTTTTGATATTATACATGCAAATAGACAACCTGATATGCTACATGTATTATCATATATACTCATGTAAGGCCAATTTTGATATATGTGTCGTATAAGACCGACTCTTATACGATCTATATCTGACAATGTATAGATTTTTTTTCACGGGCTGCCAAAAACATCAACACTCATATTCCAACCAAGGTACACGAACAAATGAATAGAAATCGTTAGTTACACACCTTAATATATGACTCCAGCTTCTTTTAATTCTTCTATTATTGATACCATTTCATTGGTATGGTTAATATTTCCTGCAGCTTGTGATGCTAAGAGTAACCTTAACCGATCCACCAGTTCATTAGGATCATCCCAGTATACATAGTCGATTCTACTCCCTGTTCGTGCTTCCTTATTATGTGGTAAACCTTGGCCAGATACTATGTTTTTCTGTAAAGATTTCCTCAGTGGCATAATATACTTTTTCATTTTTTGAGTATTACATGTCTTGAACTCATTATCACTCTTATTGTATTTTTTGTGAGCATTTGTCTCTTTAACAATCTCTTTATACTCCATAATATCATCTTCGGAAATTAACGTCTCATCTTTAGAGTCCATTACTCTTATTGTATTTTTTGTGAGCATTTGTCTCTTTAACAATCTCTTTATACTCCATAATATCATCTTCGGAAATTAACGTCTCATCTTTAGAGTCCATGAAAAGTAATTCAAGCAATCCTTCTGATTGAGGATAAGTCTTATTTTTTATATGGATAGTATCACCGATAAATGCAATATCCGAGTCACCCATTTTTAATCCTGCTTGCATTCAAGCAATCCTTCTGATTGAGGATAAGTCTTATTTTTTATATGGATAGTATCACCGATAAATGCAATATCCGAGTCACCCATTTTTAATCCTGCTTGCAATCTACGAACTCCACAATGCTTATCCAACTTATTGTTTCGGTTTTCATCATTGAGGATTTTTAAATAATCTACCGCGAGCGGATTTTGTTTATGGGGTGTAGAACTTGTTGCTCTTATGCTTATCCAACTTATTGTTTCGGTTTTCATCATTGAGGATTTTTAAATAATCTACCGCGAGCGGATTTTGTTTATGGGGTGTAGAACTTGTTGCTCTAATTGTTGAGTTGAAACTCTTAAATGATTCATTTGAAGTATCATCTGCAAAATCATTGTCAGATTCATTTGTATCCATATCCTGTTTCAGCTCCTCTTTTTTTATAATCCTTTCTTTTTTTGCTTTGTTTATGGGGTGTAGAACTTGTTGCTCTAATTGTTGAGTTGAAACTCTTGAATGATTCATTTGAAGTATCATCTGCAAAATCATTGTCAGATTCATTTGTATCCATATCCTGTTTCAGCTCCTCTTTTTTTATAATCCTTTCTTTTTTTGCAGATAATAATTCATCTTTAGTTATACGTTTTCCTTGGTTTACCGACTGCTCAACCAATTGTTCTAGAGGAGCTACAACTGGTTTCAATACGTTTTTCATTGATTGATAATAATTCATCTTTAGTTATACGTTTTCCTTGGTTTACCGACTGCTCAACCAATTGTTCTAGAGGAGCTACAACTGGTTTCAATACGTTTTTCATTGATTCTTCCGTTTGCATTCTACTCGATTTAATCATTTTTTGTTTTCGGCGAACTGCATCGCTAGCTTCAGTAATTTGTCGAAGTATATCTTTTTGGGCAGCAAAATTCATGCTAGACATAGTGATATGTGCACAGTTGAATAATACCTGTCATTCTCAGACGATTTGTGGTCTATTTATACTGTATATCTTTTTGGGCAGCAAAATTCATGCTAGACATAGTGATATGTGCACAGTTGAATAATACCTGTCATTCTCAGACGATTTGTGGTCTATTTATACTAATAAAACAGTCAAATCCTTTCCGATATCGACCATTTTCGAGTTCTCTATCTTTATCAATTACAAGAAAACCATGTCTATCCTCATTCCAACATGCTGAGCATAATTCTTTAAATTGTGCAAAGGTCATGTCAGTATTGACATGATCATCATAAATATGCTTCAAATTCATTTCATCTTG
>MVJL01001431.1:0-14372 GCA_002156465.1 Macrocentrus cingulum | reverse complement strand
ATCACTAGTAGTGGCTACATTGTCACCATCACCGATGGAATATGAGTGCAAAGAGCTTTCGTTTTCTATAAACAAAAATATGACAGTTACAACTGACAGTTACAACTGAAATTAATGAATAAATTTACAACTGAAATTAATGAATAAATTTCTGTGAATCCTTACCGCTTATTGCAATAACCTTTGCAAATTGGCCATTATAAATCAGCGAGGCACCCGCGTTTACAACTGAAATTAATGAATAAATTTCTGTGAATCCTTACCGCTTATTGCAATAACCTTTGCAAATTGGCCATTATAAATCAGCGAGGCACCCGCGTTCCTATCTGTTGGTTTCAACGCGGTTAAATTGACGACAAATCTCTTCTTATGCTCCAGAAACCACAGCAACGCAAATTTTTTTACACCTCGCGCCATATTTAGGACTCGTATCGATTAATTTTATTGCTGTTATTCACCGTTTTTCTTCATTCACTGGATGCACGTGTGTGCTGCATCGGCCGAAATAGTCGCCATCTTGGAAAGCCGCTGGCTTGGCTACCATACACTATATATATATCTTGCGACCAAACTCAAGTAAATGATTATATATTTAGCTATATATAGCTACATATAGTATATGGTAAAAAAAAGTATGTTATATAATGGTTTCTAATTACATTGTTTAATACTACTACGAATTAAAAAAATTAACTCAATGATTCTACATATAGTATATGGTAAAAAAAAGTATGTTATATAATGGTTTCTAATTACATTGTTTAATACTACTACGAATTAAAAAAATTAACTCAATGATTGAGTTGACCGATTTCTTAACTTGAGTCTTGAAAAATCTTGATATTATTATATGAGTTATGCGCCATGAGTGGCGCGCATTTCAAATATATATTATTCCACTTTTATAAATTTTAAATAAATTGATGCGCGGAAACATTATAAAAAAATTATACAAATACCTCATTGGAACAAATGGTGTATTTTCTATAAAAACTTGTTTACTGTTAAATGTAATTGTTGCGGTAATGCAACCTCAATTTTGCCAGATTATGCGGGAGGAAGATGACCGTGGGTTGGGGTTTTGAAAAGTAAAAGTGTAGAATTAAATCATAATAAATGTATATTGAATAATGTTCAGCCTAGGATTTTAACAAAAGATTTGACAAATTATCAGTAATGTAGATAGATTAAATATATACAAATGAAGAACTGTGCGAATCGACTGTAGATTGAACTAAGACAGAAAATAGGTCACACACACAAGAGCAAGAGAGAAAGAAATAGTCGAATTTATCTTAGAATTTGAATACAAATAAACTTGATTCAATTAATAACAAACTTAACTAAAATCAAATAAATTAATAGTGTTGAATATAATTGAGTGAATTACTCCAAAGATTTAGATTAATAATTAAATTGAAATACAATCAACAAGTTGCCAAAATGGCGCAGGTTGACCTACTTTTGAGACGTTTTGAACTTGCTGACTAAATAACTCAATTTTGAGCAAAATTGTTGAACAAAAGGAAAACAAACAAAAATACATTGTTCTGTTGCAATCAAACAACCTTTCACACGACCTTTCACACGATTTTCCGGACTTCCCTGGGTTGAAGCCGTGCTCGAGAATGGAACGCCACGCGGTTGCTGAGTGACTCTGAGTTTCCGTATTTCTCAAAACCTTTGCCGATAACCTCGTGAGATGTGGTATCAGGCCGCGATGGGAGCCCTCCTCCTTGATCTGGTGATGAATTTGTGTGGGTTTGGTCCAGGTTGGACCCTCAACTCGAATAATATCTCGGAGACGACGTGACGTACGAAGGTTGGCGATAGAGAGAGAGCCGTCCGCTGAGCGCGCGAGCACACTTCACGTCGACCGCCGCGTGGTAGCTTTTTCCGCCACCAGTTGGTGACACTTACCGAAGCGCGAGCGGCTCAACAACAAACATTTGTTAGACCTGGTCTAACATTTACATTGACTTAATATTCATTTTTCCATTTTTATTAAGTGACAAATACACTGCTTGTATATTGGTGACCGCACTATAGGTGTATCCCCTCCATGCGCGTCCATTATTTACAGCAATAACTCACGTTACAAAGCAACAGTGTATGCTATATTTATCGAAGTTGTAATTCAACGGGAATTATATTATTTTTCATGGAAAAAATTATGAAAACTGTAATATAGACGATATCCCCGATGGCACATAAAGCATTGAGCGATGTTGGTGACAGACAGTTTCGTAATCGCATTCGAATCCTCCGACCTAACCTACAAAACAATGTTCAAGATGCTGAAATACTGCCAATTAATCAGTTACCTCAAAACGTGTAAGTAAAAATTTGTTAACAAAATTTAATATATGTAACCATCAATTATGAAAGAGTGTTATAAACAGTTTGTTTTGAATATTATTCCAGAGATCCTGCTAATCCGTACCACGATGAAAATACTGCTCCAGCAATTGATTTTGATCCAACTAATCCAGATTGCGTATTAGAAGGTCGAGTGCTCAACGATTTAGAAGTACAAGACTTATTGTAAGTAAAATGATCACAGCATTTTGCTTCCTACTGCCTTATATGTATAATATGTATATTATTTTCATAAATTCTTTGTATAGGGCACTTCATGACGTAGAAGAGAGAAACGACATCAATTTGCCTCCTCAGCGGAATCCTAACGAGATAGAAGAGGATATTTTCCGCGATCCTATCAATGCTGATAGAGTGAATCTGCCCCCACCTATAGAAAATCGCAATGATCCTGTCAATCGTCGTGGCAATAGGCCGCTATATTTTGGATCAAATATTTCTGTCAATGACAGCAATTTGATGCTCCTATCATTGTTCTTAAAGCACAAATTGAGCAAAACCTGCCTTGCTGATATTATCACTGCAATTGAACTTCATTGCCCAGAACAAGGATTAGAAACAAATAGTCTCTACAAATTTGAAAAATATTTTAATCTGGATAACGTCACCTTCACTAAGCACTACTACTGCTGCAATTGCACTGGATTGTTGGAGAGTGCCAACGATATTTGCGCATCATGTCCACTGCCACAAAAGAAGGCATATTTTATAAAAATGCCATTTATTGAACATATTCAAGAAATGTTCAAAAGACAAGGATTTTATCAGCAATTACAAGGTCGATTATTCAGAAACAACCCGCAAAACAACATAGAAGATGTTTACGATGGGGCTTTATATAAAAAATGGATGGACATTGGATTTCTAAACAATCCTAATAATTTTTCGTTGTCCTGGTACACCGATGGTGTTCCAGTGTATGACAGCTCGGGTGTTAGTATGTGGCCCATTTATCTAACCATAAATGAATTGCCGTTTGCCGAGCGAAAGCAGCGTCACAATACGCTGCTAATGGGACTTTGGTATGGAGATAAGAAGCCCCACTTCAACGTGTTTAAACAGGAACTTCGGGAACTTTATCACAACGGCATTGAAGTTACTGGCCCTAATGGAGACATTGTCACTGCACGAGCATTGATATTGATGGGAACCTGCGATCTGCCGGCAAAATCTGAGTGTCTGAACTTCATACAGTTCAACGGTAAATATGGCTGCCCTGTTTGCCTCTACAAAGGAGTAAGTCTGCAGATAGGACCAAGGAACTATCTTCAAATCTATCCTGGTATCGAAGATTTTCAATGCAGATTAAGCGCGATGTGTACAGAGTTTGCACAACTTGCTACCCCCGATCGCCCAATTTTTGGGGTGAAAGGGCCAACGGCGTTATCAAAAATCATGCCAGACTTCATAATGGGTTCATGTCTTGATCGCATGCATGGCGTTGACGGAGGAGTTTTCAAAAAGGTGGTGACACTATTGTTTGATTCAAATTTCAGTAGGCATGATTGGTCTTTAACCAACCAAGTTGAGCTCGTGAATCTACGACTATAGATGATAAAACCACCGAAGTTCATCCACAGAATGCCACATTCAGTTACAGAATTAATCCATTGGAAAACTTCGGAATTAAAAATGTTTCTATATTATTTTGCGATTCCTGTGTTCGATGGAATCATGCCGGAACGTTATATGAATCATTTAATGTGTCTCATTATCGGTACAGCGATGTTGAGTGCCGAAAGCATCAGTCATATCATGATCGAGGCGGCCGAAGATCTCCTAACGAGGTTTGTACAAGAATTCCCGGAGTTATATGCTGAGAGATTCTGCTCGATAAATATTCATTTACTGCTGCATCTTGCTAACTGCGTCCGAAATTTGGGGCCTTTATGGGCATATAGTTGTTATGAGTATGAAGACCTCAACGGGCAAATTTTAGGAGTTATTCATGGCACATGGCACATTGATACGCAAGTTGCCACTTCTCAAGAACAAATTATTAATATGATTCGCCGAATTGAAGCTGTACCACCAGGAGAAGTTCGGAATTTCTGCTTGGCCAAAAAAAAAAACAAGTTAAAATCATTGAAAATATTGCACCACATATTTATAGCGTTGGAACGTATCAAAATGTCACTGCCGTTGAGAAAAATTTGATTAAGAATCTCCTTGAAAATCTGGGATTTGTTTTTAATGATAATTGTCCCGTACAAAAATATCTGCGACTCTTGACTGGCGATAGATTGATTGTGTCTGATGCGTATTTTCGAGCTCTACAAACACAATCTTATGTCGCTAAATTTTTTGAAAATGACACCATTCGGTACGGGGTGGTATTATTTTTTTTTCGCGTCTTAATCTGTCAATGTGACCAGGTTTTTTGCATGTGTAATTTTCAACATTATGCTATTATTCGTCGAATTAGATTCGGCGATCCATTAAATCGCGTCTTAATCTGTCAATGTGACCAGGTTTTTTGCATGTGTAATTTTCAACATTATGCTATTATTCGTCGAATTAGATTCGGCGATCCATTAAAATGTGATGGCAACAGATTTGTATGCGACACTTCGGGTCTTTTGAATAAATGTTCAGATACTAACGAAGTAATATTAGTGCCGCCTCATGATATACTCACTCCCTGTATTTTTATCACGATTAATGAGCAATCGTACATTGCACAAACTATTAATAGGAAAGAATTAGAATAAAAAAATACTCTAACTATAATATTACTAATAGTCAATAAAATTTAGGTAAAATAGAGTGTAGATAGAGTGTAAAATAAAGCGTGATTTTTAATGTAACAAAATAAATGCAATAAAAAAACGTATCGAATAAAACTTCACTCTGATTTTTATATATCAACTTCCTATCAAGTTAGTGTCATTTAGTGTGATTCATTTTCATCTTTCATTTATTTATTTGCTTCTGTATTTCTCATTTTTCAGGAAAAAAATAACAATTTTATTTATTTTAATTAAATGTCATATGCACTTATTACCTGCTTCATATTAATTTTAAATAGTTAAATTAGTGTGCTATTCTGTTGTAAATATATCAATTATAAAATATACTCTATAATATATGAATTATGATATATAATAATGTTATCCAGGACTTATATTTATTCACAGACGACCATTAAGGATTAAATAAGTATTGAAATACAATAAGGACTACGAAAGGACGAATATAAGGATAACAAAATCACTAGTAAGGATAAAAAGACTGAAATAAGACTGAAATAAGACTTATGCAGGTTCAAATAAGTATCAATTTTTCGACTCGGGATGGCAAACCACTGGATGAATGGTTGCAGTTGACAGGGGTATTGTTGTAGTCGGAGACACACGGCTGTGGTCATAGGAGTAGGGACCGCTTAGAGCGCCGGAATATCTCATGTTAGGGGTATTGTTGTAGTCGGAGACACACGGCTGTGGTCATAGGAGTAGGGACCGCTTAGAGCGCCGGAATATCTCATGTAGGCTCCTCAGAGACACGAATATATGTCGCAGACCGCGCTCGAAATTTTCTGCCTTTTGTGCGGGTGTGCCCTGTATAGGGCAAGGTATCCGACTATAGGGACATTTCCGTGTCCCTATATATATGTCGCAGACCGCGCTCGAAATTTTCTGCCTTTTGTGCGGGTGTGCCCTGTATAGGGCAAGGTATCCGACTATAGGGACATTTCCGTGTCCCTACCTGCATTCTCCTTAAGCTGGTAATTAATGATTGAGCACAGCCGGGGTAAGGCGATATATGCCGGCTGGACATGGTCCCAGGGAGGATTAGGCCACGCAGGCCCGAGATGAACGAGTCAGTCGAAAGAGTAGAGGAGTCGTGTGAGGACCTCCAAGTCCGGCTGGACATGGTCCCAGGGAGGATTAGGCCACGCAGGCCCGAGATGAACGAGTCAGTCGAAAGAGTAGAGGAGTCGTGTGAGGACCTCCAAGGGGAACTTGTCCGCTCATTCTTAATTATCAGGCCATCTTGAGTGTAATAACCTGCGACATCTAGTCGAAAGAGTAGAGGAGTCGTGTGAGGACCTCCAAGGGGAACTTGTCCGCTCATTCTTAATTATCAGGCCATCTTGAGTGTAATAACCTGCGACATCAAATAAAAGACATTGCGTGTTTCCAAGTGTGTTATCCGTTCACATGCCTGACCCCGCGCAAGAGACGGCGGCGTTGTCGCCGTCTGCGACATCAGAAGTGGGATTGCCTGCAGCCCAAGAAAACACCGTTGTTATCCGTTCACATGCCTGACCCCGCGCAAGAGACGGCGGCGTTGTCGCCGTCTGCGACATCAGAAGTGGGATTGCCTGCAGCCCAAGAAAACACCGGGCAGCATGGACGAAAGAGTGCTGCGATTACTTTTAGAGACGCAGAATCAAAATCTACGAGGCATGTTGGAAGCATTGAGAACACCAGAAAGTTCAAGTAAAATAACGCTACCAGAGTTCAATCCTGATAAACCGGATGCGGACGCGCGGGCCTGGTGTTGCACAGCCGATTTGTGCTTGGCAGAAAGGCAGACGTACGGAAGCGGGCTGATAATGACGCTAAGTGCAGCACTCAAAGGCAGTGCCGCGCAGTGGCTCTCCTAAATCTCCTATGCAGGAATGACCTGGGAAGATTTTAAGAGCCTATTCTCGGCCAGGTATGGGTGCATCGAAACGCCAGCAGCTACGCTGACAGCTAAAGAACAGCAAGCCCAAGGAGGGCGAGTGCCTAGCTGCATATGCGGCCAGATCTACAACGACGCTGTTGGCACGATTCAAGGACCTGAGCCGAGAGCAAGTCTGTATTGCCATTGTGCTAGCACATGCTGCACAGTTTGATGAGCGCTTGCAGCGAGTAGTTTACGACAGAAATTGCAACGCGCGAGAGAATGCAGCGCGAGCTGCAAGCATTCTCATTCTTGAAAAGGAAAAATAGTCTCAGCACCACCCCGAACGCGGGAGAGGGCCCGTCGGACGCAAAGCGGCAACGATCCACCACTACTGGCGGAACCAAGTGCTTCATTTGTGGCAAATTGGGCCACCGAGCAGCGGACTGTCGCTCCAAAAAAGACAACAGAGGACCATCAAACCCTCCAGGAACTCCCACAACATCGGGAACTCAGTGCCCAGCCTACAATCGAACAAACGTCACCTGTTTCAAGTGCAACAAAGTAGGACATTTCGCCTCGAAGTGCACCGAGGGGGTATGACCAGGAGGTACGGGATCAGCAGCGGGTCGTCACGGGGCCAGCCAGGCGCAAGATCATATGCGAGTCGAGTTATGCGCAATCAACAATCCGGCAGGGAAACTGAGACACAAGGGTGAGTGGTTCAAATTTTATTACGATTCGGGGGCAGAGTGCTCATTAATAAAAGAAAGCACGGCGGCCAAATTTGGGGGCAAGAGAAGCCATCGCATCGTCTCACTATCGGGCATCGGGCAAGATTGCATCTTGAGCACCGAACAAATATTAGCCGAAGTTGAAATAGACGGATCGACGGTGGAAATTCTATTCCACATGATCCAGGACCAATATATGAGAGGCCGCATACTGATAGGCAGGGAGGTGTTAGCGCAAGGATTCCAGGTCACAATGGACACATGTACCATAAAATTCACTATAAACAAGGAGGTCAATGCATGTAATGTTTCTCAAGAACAGGCAGGGCCCGAAACAGATGCATGGAAAGCGGGTGAGATTAACACGGATGCACCGGAGAGTGAAAAGTTGGCTCTAATCACTTTATTGAAGGAATTCTCGGACTCGTTCGCGACGGGAATAGCTAATTCCCGTGTCTCAACAGGACAACTAGAGATACGATTGATGAATCCCCGCCGTATAGTACATCGCCGTCCATACCGGTTGGGGGTAGAAGAGAAAGAAAGCGTAAGAAAAAAGATTCAAGAGTTGCTCGATGCCAATGTGATTAGGCCAAGCTGCTCACCGTTTGCCAGCCCTATTCTACTGGTGAAGAAAAAGGACAGATCAGACAGGATGTGAAGACGGCCTTCGTGACACCGGAGGGCCACTGGGAGTACCTAACCATGCCATTTGGGTTGAAAAATGCGAGTGCAGTATACCAGCGAGCCATAGTAAGGGCCCTGGGCGCGCTTGTACACCAGTATGTATTTATTTACATCGATGACGTGGTGATAGTAGCAAACACCGCAGAGGAGGCACTGGTACGGCTGCGCAAAGTACTAGAAGTTCTGCGAGGAGCTGGATTCTCACTAAATCTGGAGAAGTGTGCTTTTCTCAAGAGTCGGATCGAATTCCTGGGATTCAGTGTAGAGAACGGTCGAATCCAACCAAGTCTCGGGAAAATCGAAGCGCTCACGAGGCTGCCTCAACCCAAGCCGGTAACGCAGCTCCGGCAATTCATTGGTTTGGGCTCTTATTTTCGTCAATTCGTACCCGGGTTCGCGGCGACTATGGCACCCCTACACAGATTGACGAGCAGCAAAAACCAGACGTTTGTCTGGCAGCCGCTGCACGAAGTGATCCGGAAAAATATAATCTCGCGCTTAACAACGGAACCTATACTCGTGATTTTCGATCCCGACTTACCTACTGAACTCCACACCGATGCGAGCGCTGAGGGGTATGGGGCAATGTTGCTGCAGAGGAAGAATGAGAAGCAACGAGTAGTTGCGTACTACAGCAAGCGCACCAGCCCTACGGAGAGCAAGTACCACTCTTATGAACTGGAAACGTTGGCCGCAGTAAATGCAATTGAGCATTTTCGGCATTATTTGCAAGGACTAAAATTCACAGTCATAACCGACTGCAATGCGGTAAAGTCATCGAAGAAAAAGGTAGACTTACTACCAAGGGTCCATCGCTGGTGGGCTTATCTGCAGTCGTTCGACTTTGACATTGTATACCGAGAGGGAAAGCGAATGAGCCATGTAGACTGTCTCTCTCGCAACCCCCCGCCAGGAGTTGCCAGTAAAGTCACGAAAAGTGACCAAAAGCGAGTAGACTTGGCAACGCTGCAAGGCAACTGGATGTAGATGGAGCAGGAGAAGGATGGAGAAATTCGGAGAATTATCGAGGGATTAAACAATGAAGAGCTTACAGAGGATTTACGAAAGACCTATGAACTACGGGCAAACATCCTGCACCGAAAGGTTCAAAGAAATGGACGAACGAAGCGCCTACCCATGGTACCGCGAGCACTTCGCTGGTCGGTCATTAATAATGTGCACGAAGCCGTCATGCATCTCGGCTGGGAAAAGACACTGGAGAAAGTCTACGACTTCTACTGGTTCGAGGGCATGGCAAAATATGTGCGCAAATTTTTGGATAACTGCGTGACTTGCAAGGTGTCAAAGTCATTCTCGAGCAGAGCCCAGATTAAATTACACTCAATTCCGAAAGATCCGGTCCCTTGGCATACGGTGCACATCGATGCCTCGGGGAAACTCAGTGGGAAAGGGGACCGCAAGGAATATGTGTTCGTCTTGATCGATGCATTTACGAAATTTGTATTACTCCATCATGCTCGAAACATCGATAGTGCAAGCAGCATTCGCGCACTACAGGCCGCTGTGGCACTATTTGGGGCACCACGACGAGTCATCGCCGATCAAGGAAGATGTTTCACGGGTAAAGAATTTGCTGGGTTCTGCAATCAGCATGGCGTCGAACTCCATTTGATTGCAACCGGGGCTAGTCGTGCAAATGGAGAAGTGGAGCGGGTGATGAGTACCCCTCAAGAGCATGCTAACAGCGGTAGAAACGAAAGGAGAGCGAACGTGGCAAGACGCCCTCGGGGACCTACAGCTAGCGATGAATTCCACTCTGAACGGAAGCACCAAGGCAAGCCCGTTGGAGTTGATGATTGGCGCGAGCGCAAGACCATTGACGCTGTGACGTTATTTTTCGTCGTCCATCGAACCAAGACGATATTTTCTCGTTCTTAGAATTAACTCCTCGATTTATTTTATTTTATTTTTTTTTCTCTCTCGATATTATTCTTACCGACAGTCAATAGCGGAGGCAGTAGCCAAGACCAGAAAATAAATAAAATAAAATATTCAGCCGACAAATAAAATCGGAATAGCCAAGGATAATACGATTGCTGCGCCTCACCACTGGGTAAAAGAAATAACCTAAGGGTCGAACATTTGGATAAATAAAGTCAAGCTATCGAATTAAAAGTTATCGTTTCGATCAGGATCGCCTGAATAAAAGTCTCGTTTATCGAAATTACAAGTTATCGTAATAGTCAGAGGGGTCTTAGACCAAGAAGTCGTAGTATGCCCGACCACGACGAGGACGGTGCCATGGGTTTGCCCCCACCTGAAGGTGATAGAGATTATCGAGATCGTCCCCGTGGTGGGGATAAATCATCCGGGATTATACCGCAAGCGCATCGCATCTCAGGGGTATATACGATGACACAAGACCCATATCAGGTGGTCCGGGTACCGCTCCATCGGAACAACCTCGGCTTCATAGGCCCCGGGATTCCCGCTATTCAATGAGAACGATAGTTCATCCGGATCCAGTGGATTTCGAGGTGGACAGAGCCAACCTGAGCCTGCCGTCCAACCAACCTCTGTCTCCTGCGGCCCTATTGAACCCTATTGTATGCGGTACAGCGATGAAACATCCAGTTTAGTGGCGCCCGTGGAGATGATGTCGAGAACTACATCAGTAGGATCGAGGAAGGACGATCTTTCCTGGATATCTACGATTGTGACTTGATCCGGGTGTTACCATTCACCATGGAGGAGGTAGCCCTCACTTGGTACCGAGGTCGAGCCCGCTCTTTCGAAAACTGGTACGAGGTTAAGCCCGCGTTCCGCGCACGGTTTGGAGACCCGGACTACCAAATAGCCCTACGAGAGGAGATTACCAACCGCACCCAGGCGGAGGGTGAGCCAGTGGAGAACTACACTGGGTTGCATGAATGGATTATTCTCCCGGACAGATCCAACTGGGGAGAATGGGAGCGAGTACGATACGCTCACAGAAACATGCAACCTCGCTATCGTCTAGTCATTCCGCTGAATAGCCATACTACCATGGAGGAACTCGAGGTTAACGCAGCCCGGCAGGAACGAGTTTTCCAGAGCGCACGAGTGCCACGACCACCTCCGCTGCCGAGGGATTCCCTGTGCCCAGCGTTTGCCTACCATGGACCCCGACAGGTTGGAAAAGGAGAGGGGACAACCCCATACCATAAACCTCGAACTTGGCCAGCGAGACTGAACACTATGGATACAGAGGAAGAGGACACCGATTTGGGAAACACCGAGTATGACGTAGCGATTGCTGACCTGACGGAACAATTAGCAGTACTCCAGGCTACGAGACGGAAGACAAGGGAAAACTTTAGGAAATCCTATGCAACACTAGTATGACGTAGCGATTGCTGACCTGACGGAACAATTAGCAGTACTCCAGGCTACGAGACGGAAGACAAGGGAAAACTTTAGGAAATCCTATGCAACACCTAGGATACCGACCACTAGTGACGGGTCAAACTCCATGCCGAATCTTCCAGAGCCACTGGCAGCCGCGAATATCGAGTCCACACCACAGGGCTTCCGCTGCTGTTACCGACCACTAGTGACGGGTCAAACTCCATGCCGAATCTTCCAGAGCCACTGGCAGCCGCGAATATCGAGTCCACACCACAGGGCTTCCGCTGCTGAAATTGCAACAAGGAAGGACACCGTCACGTCCTCTGCCCGGAACCCAGAAAGAAATTTTGCTACAAGTGTCGCGCCTCCGGGGTTACTACGTCTACATGCCCCTTTTGTAATCCGGGAAACGCCAGAGGGGAAACGTGAATCCAGCCCACGAGTTACCCGTGTCCGACGTGCCGGAAGTTATCGAATTGGAATTGGATGCCGAGTCAAAACAAGGACTTGTCGGTCAAGTTTTCGCCGCCAAAGTCGGGCCACCTCTGAGACCCATTGCTTTTTATATTGAATTGGAACTCGCGGGCTACCCTCTGAAGGCGCTTGTTGATTCCGGAGCATCCAAATCATTTTTAGGACCTGAGGGTAGTCGCATATGCGACCAACTAGGCCTAGTTTCCGTAGTTATTCCCCCAAGGCGCGTACTGGTCGCAGATGGGGAAACCCACAGGGTAGAGGAAGTCGTGAACGCGACCGTACGATTAGAGGGTAAAGAGTTATCGATTTCCTTTCTTAAAATGCCTACCTTAGCCCAACCATGTATCGTGGGCCTAGATTTCCTTTACAGTAGCAGGATAGTTATCGATTTTGCTGAAATTTTTTTGATCAACTATGGTTTTATCGAGAGCTACCGCAGTCCAAGTTTACGTTTTCACTAGAATCATCAGCTTTAGGAATATCCATGTGTTGTGGACTGCAAATCCGAGGTCCGAACGATTTGAAGCAGCTCAATAGTCTCTTAGACGAAGAAATTGAGCCTCCTTCAGTCACCTTACGATCAACGGACCTGACGGTACATGATATCGACGTTGAGGGCCACGTACCCATCAGGCAGAAACCCTACCATGTGACCCCTATTATACTACAAAGTATGTGGGCGGAAGTAGACTCAATGTTAAAGGAAGAGGTAATCGAGCCCTCGCAAAGCGATTGGTCAAGCCCGGTGGTGATGGTAAAGAAATCTAACGGAAAGTGGAGGTTTTGCATCGACTTCAGGAAGGTAAATGCAGTTACAAAGAGTGACGCCTACCCCATCCCGAATATGACCGGTATCCTTGATCAGCTGCGGCAGGCTAATTATATTTCGACACTAGACCTTAGCCAAGCATACTTCCAAGTACCGCTATCGAGTCGAGCGAAGGAGATTACTGCTTTCGTACACTGTTAGAAAAATATAGCATAAAGTGGTATACCGGCATAACGATATGGGTGTATATTGAAATAATGGCAACTTTTATGATACATATCTTAAACTCTGATAAATTGATTTACTAAAATGTGCCTTATATATCTTATAATTTGGTATACGTATTCTAGAATTCGACACACAGAAATTTAGTATTTGTATTGAAAAATATGCTATACGAGTATAGTAACTATCTGTATACATATAGTGAAAATCATTATATGTATATAACAAATTCTACAACAGGAAAGTATTTTCTGGTATACTAGAATATTATCATTTGCAATACAGTATAGCATACCCTACGATCGACTGCTGTACTACACTCTTTATGGAGTATTGGTATACTATAAACTAATGATTGTTATCCATAGATCATCTTCTTCTATGTTGTGAAAATGACAATAGAAAATTGTGACAGTGTGAGTGTTACGGTCAGGGGTGGCTTTGTGTCTTCGCATTGTAGTAGTCTTGACCGTCTATATAGAGAGGATGAAACTCCTGCAGTGACTCTCAATTCTAATGACTTGCATGTGGGAGCCTATACATGGAGCGCCACACGCAATGCATTTGCTAAACGATTTGAGCGTCAATATCGAAAATAAAAGCGATATTCCTGTCCACCATTTTATTACCTGACTTCGAAATGCAGACACTATACTTATATACTTATGTATAGTTTCAGTTGAGCCACCGAACCAGAGTGCACGCCTACACGACGTCTTAAATAAAAAAAAAATTTTCTGTGAATAGTGCAAGTTAATTGTTATTAAAAAAGTGTGTGTCTTTACATTGGATTGGTAATACAGGTAAGATGAGTACACACCAATATTGAATTAAAATGTACAATATTTAAACCAGACCACGCCATGAGCACGTGGGCACTCGAAAAACTTATTCTTTTTCATTATTTCGGTTACTTTTTACTTTAAGCGCATATCAAGACATAGATGACCATTCGACCGCTGTTTTTTCTTCATATTTTACGGTTCAAACTAATAAATAATTGAAAGACAATCAAAGGTCAATATTCGCATTTCAACCACACATATGAATCTAAGTATAGGTTATATTCATTAACGTATTAGTTGGATTTTTCTATAGGTACGATGTACGAAGCAAGTACAAACGCCGTAGAAGGAGAAAAT
>MVJL01001427.1:0-14363 GCA_002156465.1 Macrocentrus cingulum | reverse complement strand
ACCTAGCGCCTATAGTAGCGCCCACAACATGCAGGTGACTACTGTGGGCGATACCCCAAATTGTGGGTACCTTTTCGAGGCGTCCACACTAGAGCGTACTGGTCTCCACAACCAAAAAAGCGCCAATATAGGCGCCCACAGCCTTTGGGTGACTATTTTCGCGTCTTTTTCGTTGTGGAGACCACATCGCTCTAGTGTGGACGCCTGAATATTTTTACTCGGGCAGTTATTTAAAGTTAATTTACGATGAATTTTCAAATATTTCCAATTTTATTCTCGTTAAACTAGATAAATTTATCAATCGGAAGACTTCTCTTACTTCTCGTAAAATAACTTACAATAATTCAATTATAATTGAGAAAAAAAAAAATCACGAAATTGGACACGAGGTTCACTTCGCGCAGGGTGTTACAATGACGATGGAAATAAAAATTTTGGTAGTAATAAAAATTTTTTTAAGACAATCCAGAGACATGTCTGCTTGCAATAAATAATCTTGAAGGTTTTACTATATAGTTATACCAGGAAAATTTCAGAGTTTACGATCGTTAACTTGAGCACGAGTTGCCTGGTTCAGACATATATATATATAGAAGCATATATGGGTTCAAATCGTGTATTAAATTTCATTATAATCAAACACCCGTTCACAAATTTGAAAAAAAAAACCAAACTTTTTTTTCCCTTTCGTCAACAATTTATATACGTATATCACTATCTATATATTTAGTTACATAAAATCTCAGTAAAGTAAATAAATTTTTATTTTTTATTCAGCAATAAAAAAAATTAAATACTGCGAAATAATTAAAACTATTTTCCTGCCATTTGCTCTTCTTAAAGGGGTGCAATTATTTTTTTTTTCTTCAGCTGTAATTACTAGACTCATTGGAGCTTATTTTTCCGTCAATTATTACGCATTATTAACGGCATTGATGACTGCGTCGTCGTAACTGTCGATAATCGACGACGAGGCAGCTCCGCCGGATATTGATTGGCATGACTGTATGTTTGCGTTGTTTTCCGGTCCACGTGACGTCGTTTCACTTTGCGTCCAAATTGCGGACATTAGATTAGACATCTACAACTGTGCTAATTAATATTCCAACGTAAACTGAGACATTATCGTGATTTTACTGTCTCTCAGCCATTCTGCGTCGTCAGTCATTTTAATTGATCTCGCGTAATAAAATCCGTAACGTTAAAAGAAAATGAAACATTTTATTACTTAATATAAGGGTACAATAGTCAACAATTTTATGAAAAAAAAAATGTGGACATTTGTCCCCACAACTATTCCCTAAATGTAAATAGATGTGGCATTTTTTGTGATGAAAAAAAAAAAAAAAAACGAATATAGATCTCCTAAAATAATCTGAGGGCATGTCTTCTCTAAATCCCCACTAAATCCTCATATCTACGTATATATCTAAAAAAATGTGTCCCTGAGAGTTAAAGCACACGTGTGACACCGAGAACATCACGATTTTTATCCATCAGCTAAAAAAGTTTCATTGGCATATATATATCATGCAAAGACGATTTTTCCTCTCGTAGATAAACATTTGCCACACGGACTGGCTCATTAGGCCTTGGGTATACACGCCGCAGTGAGCCCGCGATGAATCATCCGGTTTGTGCTCTCGCTATGCTGCTGGGCTTGAAGCTGCCTTGCACTCTCTCATAGAAGGATCGCATAGATTCGGATATATCCACTGGACATACACCATCTATTATGAATTATGCAGGTGTTTGGAATGCACAGAGCATAACGAAAATTCAGCGTATTGCTGTGAGAGCTCGGAGGCATTGAGTTATGATTTGTTGCAGCTAATTTCGCGTTTTGATCGAACCTCTACCCACCATTTATCATCATTATTGTCATCTAGAATTTCAATTTTTTATTTACATCTACTCAAAATTCTATCCATAAATCTCTTTAAAATATTCTTTAAAAAAAATTTTCTTTCAATTTTACACATATATCAGGTAATATCTTCATAAAATATTGATCCTAGAAAAAAATGTATTAGATAAAAAAAATGGAAAATTTAATTTTCAAGAAAAAAGATCTCTATATTTTTTACAATAAGATCAATAGTTTGCGAGATATTCAAATAAACATAGTGTAATGTTTTTTTAGACAAAAATCAAAATTTTTCATTTATTGGGAAAAATGAAGGAATTTTTTGGTTCAATTTTACGTGTTGTTTTTAAAAGTTTGTAGGGTTGATACAACACATTTAATTTTGCATCACGTAATTACAATGACTATGGTGAGAATCATGTCAATCCTATTTTGATGTAAATTGAGTCGATAATTCTAAATGGCTAATTCCAAGCTAATGGCCGTGATTAGGGATGTACCTTAATGGGAAATGTGTAAATCAGAGATAGAAGCGAAAGAGTATATAGGTATATACCTAGAAAGCCTGATGGCCACACCCGCGTCATGGCAGTCTCGTTGTACGACTGACGTATTGTCGATTATAATTGAATGGATGGTGAGCTGATGGTCCCCTTCATTGCGCAGTGGAGCCCGCACTTTCTCCGACTGTCCCTTGATAGTCTGCCATTATATATAGCACGAGGAAAGGGTTATATAAGGCCTAAACTACACACATGCAAACGCCGACGAGGAGCACTGTTCCCGGAAATGCCGCCATTGTGCTTGCGGACGGAAATTGGCCCGGTGATACAAGTCAGATGGGGCGCTAAATTCGATACGACAAATATACAACAGTGCTCTCGGCTTGTTTCCAAAATTTTTTCTCCACTCTAAAGACCCTGCAATCACATAAATATTAATAGGAGTGATAAATTACTTGATAACCGACAGTTTTTATGTGGCATTCTACTTGAAAACTTGATTATAAGTTGACAGTTTGTTCATTTAGTGATGGATGGATCATTTAGTATTAGAAATTAGCAGTTAAACGGTACTATATGTGAGGTTTATGTCCCGTAACTGGTTGCCAGTGCATACATACACCTATTTAGATGCCGGAAGTGCAATCACCACGTGTGTGGTTCTATTGTAGTTGGTATAATGGCTCTGTGCATGTCACTCCATAATATAGAGTGCCCATGAATCATTGATGGATCAGCGTTGGCATATACCCACATAGGAATAAATCAAAAAAACATTTCGTTTTTTTTTTGCCAAAGCTAAAATCTATTTTTTACAATTTTTCACAAACTTGTTTAATCAGTGAGAGAGAGAGAGAGAGAGAGAGAGAGAGAGAGAAAAAAAAGACATTTGAAATAGAGTAGGTAAATAAAAAAATAAAAAAAAAGTGTAAACTATCTCACAATATGTTACTCGTTGATTTACCACGTGCGTATAAATTCCGAGTGACTGTAACGCAGTATATACATCAACGCAGACGTGAAATGATACGTAGGGGTAAGGGTGAAAAGTAATAAGAAGGAATGAAAAGTGGCGACGGGTGAGGAAGCGTGAAACTAAATCGAGACGTGAAGCTAGAGTGCAAAAAAGCCAGACAGGCCAATGAAAAGAAGCTATTTATGCGAGTTACTCGTCACCGAGTGACGAAGTGCTTGCAGAAAAGTCAAGAAATTGAAATAAAATAGGAAAAAAAATTTTTTTTCTCAAGCTCTTTGTTTATATTTAACAACAACTTTTACATCAAATGAAATTATAAAAAAGAATTTTTAAAGAAGGATTTAGATGAGGGAATATTTTTAGTTTGATTAAATGTATAGTGTTAGAATTAATTTTCGAGATTTCATCTAAATTATTAGAATATAAAGCAAATTGAATGAGACCTTTTACTCGGTTGAGTTCATGGTGCGAGATATCCAACTAAATTGCAAACCATCGTCCCTTTAAAAGCTTCCTGTACCCGTCTGCGACTTCCTAGTGGTCCTCCAACATGTCTCCCTGTGTGTTATTTTGCTCCTGTGACCACTAATTATTTGCTAGTTGGATTTACTTCTATTTCTCATGTTCACGCTAGTTCTATACAGTTTCTCGACACTGCAAAGCACAAGTTGTTTACCCAAAAACGACAGTTTAAATGCATCCTCTTTCTCATGTAGAAAATTGGAATTGTTAATGCAATCAGCTATATTTCCGACTGCAATTAATTTTTTTTCATCACCTACAAAATTTATATATTTACATATATGCATTGTTTTATCCATTACACCTACACGAGTCTTTATTATTCCACAATAATGTACCCTTAATCCCACGAGAATACCCATTAACGCGCGACTTAGTGTCGTTTTGTTATTTTTTCATATTCGGTATAAAATATAACGACGTCGACAAGACCATTACTAAACTTTGTAACATCAAACTATGATCATTATCAGGTTATGTAGTTTTGCTACGTAAAATATTTACTGTTATATCCATCGAGTAAGGCTAAAACTTGGAGAAAATGATTATTTTCTTGTTTTTAATTTTTTTTTCCTCTTACTGAAATATTTTTAGGAGCTAATTTTGACCTTGAGCAGAATAGAGTTGTCTCAGGGGAGTAATAAAATAGCTAAATATAGTTGGAAAGTCGAAGGGGCGAGGTATACATATATACTAAGAGATAATGACTGCCAGCATCAGCGATCTGATGCATAATGCTTGCAACCGATTTAATGTTGTTACTTTGGTGTGACTTGATGCACTCGTGGCATTTAGTTTGGTGACTGGGATGAAACTCCTTGTTAATATGCGCCCATTGCCCAAGACATGCACCAGGATTAGGCGCTTTTGGCCGTCGTATATCAGGGCAAAAGTGCTCGGAGAAACTTATTTCAAGAACTGTAAATTAGGGCTTTAGACTCTGTATACATCCAACTCGCTAGAAACACTCTAAGTATTATTGGTGTAATACAACTACAGCGACATAAACTTGACAAATTATTAATATGAATATTGGTTAACAAACTTTTATCCTCATCTCTCAATATCTATTTCAATAGCTGACGAGATTTTTTTTTTTAATTGCTGGCAGACATGTAAAGAAGAAAAAAGTAAACGGCATGGATTGGATAGCAGCAAATAGTGTCAAGAGCAATAAGGACCTATTGTTGGTAGCGAAAAAGAGGAATAAGAGTGACAGACTAAAAGACAGAATAATAAAATGGAAAGAGCAGAGTAAAAAGGAATCAATGTATATCTGTAAAAAAAAAAAGGATGAATAAAAAAGGGACGAGCTGCAATGCTCAGAGATGATGGATGATGTAATAGTAGAATCCGGCACGAACTGATGAATCGCAGCTTTCCGTTGTTCATCTTCCATCCTCACGTCTTTCGTTTTTTTTTTCGATTTTTTTCTACACTTGGATTTTACAGCGATAAAACTTGCAGTTTGGTGTTTGAAAAGGAAATTTCGAAGTGTCTATATGGCTGGTGGCGGCATTATTTATAACAAAATCGATAGTGAAACTGGAGCACAACAAAAAAAAGAAGCCATCAGACCAGCAGCGACAAGAATAGCATTGGAGGCTCATGTCAACTGTACTTAGCATGACAATGGCTCGTAAAATATGAAACCTATATGTATGTTGGTCTCATGGAACCCGAGGAGTATACTACCAGTGGTGCTTGTAAACTCTAGCAACTTAAGTTCTACTTCTCTGTCAACTCGAGTTGCCTGGGAAGTTGCGGCGCTGCAAAACTCGAGGAGTACAAACGCCAAAAGAAAGAGAGTGTGTAAGTCGAATGGCAAATGTCATTGAGGTGTGACTGAAAAATGGCAATTCCCAGTGCAATACCGAGAGGGATCAGTGCCATTTGTCTGCTTCAACAGACACATACACACACAAAAAAGGGGGTAGATTTATCGCCAAGTGAGATGAATCAAGGTGAAGGTCATTGTCTGCTTCTATACTTAATGACATTGCGTGCTCAGGTCCACTTAGTGTGTCTCTGAGATTTGCGTGACGTGAATTTCATTGGTCCAGCTGTGATTACCCTGATGATGCTCTCTGGAGCTATTGAAAAACTTGAAGAAATTCTTCATGGTATTTATCGTTAAAGAAAAAAAGATTGTTTTTTTAAAAAATGGAAAAGTTTACGTGATGCGGTTATGACGTGAAAATTTCTCAATATCCTTTCTCTCACCACACGAAGATGGGCGCTACGACCTGCGGAAAATTTTCTCACAAAAGCGCGGACTTGCACCTCTCTCTCTCTCTCTCTCTCTCTCTCTTTTATTATAACAAACTTCTCACTTCTCGTGGGTAAAAAATTCTTCAAAGCTTGGCCTGATTATAAATCCTATTTAAAAACTCATTTGACGAGCTTAAGAAAAGTTACTCAGGTCCAAATCAATAAGCCATCATCTTCACGAATGAGATTATGCCTCATTAGTGAACTGAGAGAGGGGTAAAAAGCTCGAAAAAAAAATTTGTCTGCACTCTGGACATACGCGAGACACAGAGAAGAGAAATTCTTGATTTAATTTTAGACACACGTTAGAGAGTAAGTCTCGGTAATGTACGAATGATATTAAAATAGTATAGCGCCATAAAGACTATTCAGCGAATTGGAGAGCAAATAAGCCAAGCTAATGCTCTGCGTGTCATGTTGTTGTACGCTGGAAGATGCAGCACAATGTGGCGCTGCTACAGCAGAAATACAGAACCAACTTGAACAACAATTCGCAAAGAGAAGTCATCAGGCTAACGTGCGGCGGTAGAACAATCCAAGTTTGTGCGATGCTACTGCTCAAGTTGCGCCAGATGCCAGACTAGTGTGATATATGGCGGCCTATATACGCGAGCAAATGCGGCGTGTCCATTTTACGACATGATAGATTGAGTCTACATGAAGTTTGGTCCTCGGGTTATGTATGCAAAGCAAGACGTATGGCTTTGCTTTTCATTTCACTCTGCCGTGCGCGTTACAAGTCTGTTAACGTGATATTAATGCATAGGGCCTGACATTCTGACTCGAACCATGGAGCACCGAGTCCACAAGATGATAAATTCCGCCAACATATACCATCACAGAGTCTCTAGTTACCAGAGGACACAGACAAGTGTTCAGAATCACTTTACTCAAAGTTTTGTCCAGAGTTAAAAGCTCTCTAGCTAAATCTTCAGTGTTCAAACAATTTTATTTTGCTGCTTGAAATTTAATTTACGTTCTATCAAACACATAATTCAAATTTCCAACTGAATTTTGGTCAAATACACACTGTCACACTCGTGTAAATCTCTCGCATGAGAGAAAAAAAAAGGAGGATAATATTGATATGAGTGGGCGAGAACTGGCGCCTACGTAATTGTATGTTGGACGTTTTACTTTGGCGGTATGTATAGTGCTCATATGATAAAATGGTTTTTTTTGGAGCCATGGTGCGTCTGGCAGACATAGGACAACCTCAGCTACTTCATTGTATCGCACCATGTGAGGTCCCCAAGACCTCCTGCTGGCTTTTCACTGGATTCACCCACCGGAATTCATTTCTCAGATTACAAACTGCGCGCTCGCTGCTCCTGGACTCTCCATCTCGCTGCCTCCGCGCTCTGCCGAGAGGGTTTTATTTTATAAATATATATCTCTGCCGAGTGTATATTGACCTGTCAAACCAGCCAAAGTCCGCGGGTTAGATAGTGCAATGCTGTGGAAATTATGGCATGTAAGTGCTGCAGCAAGTATTTTGGGTGATCAATCATAATGGAGCGTGTAATGTGTGTCCGTTGGTTTCGCCTACTGCCAATTCGGTCACGAATCGAACGTGGCGAGTAAACCACAGAGACATATCAAGCCCAACATTGCACGACTGCACGCAGATTGACTTTTTTCGACCTGAATGTATATAGTGGAAGAAGAATATGAGACAAAGGCTTCCGCTTTAATCAGCATTTTCATTCTTTTTTCACGGTAAACATCATACAAAGGACGCCAATATTTTCCCATTTTAGTCACGAGCCACCTTCATTTCCTCATGCACAACATCATTGTCACCTTGCGTCCTTTGTGTTCGGTCCTTGGCGTAAAAATTTCCTCCCGGGTTCATTAACATTACTTCGATGTGCTTTCATCGATTTTTTTTTCGGTCGTAAAATTTTTATTTTGTTAATTTCTCGCGTGAAAATATATCCCTTGAGTGTGGTGTAGTTAGTTGAATTTATTCAACTGCAATTTATCTTTCAATTGTTCATGGTCACGAGGTTTGTCGGGTGGATCTGACCCTTACACAGGTCATAGTCGAGGCACGGAAGGGCTAATTCCGGAATTACTTGCTTAGTTACAGGCAAAAGGTTAAAACTAAATGACTTGGGTAAAATATATGTATACAGTTGGGGAAGAGGAGGAATATAAACTCGCAATTCGCTCGCTCCGGACCCTGTGTGCCAGTTTGTGGTCACCGGCATCAGTTTGCTGGGCTAACGAATATCGAAACATTGGACAAAGGCCAGTGTCGTGAAGCTTGGACGTTTTTTTTTTTGCCCAGTGTAACAGGCTGTGGCATCACCTATAGCGAGTAAAAATGGTGACGAATAGTAATTAACTCCCTGTCGCAAGCAGGAGCTTTTGATTATTCTTTGTGAAAACCATACTACTGCAGTTTTTTACTGCCTACTGGCCATCTATATGGACTGAAGGCACAGAACGTCATTCGTTTGCCATCATAAATACCACGGCTAGGTCATAACTCAGTGGAGAAAGGCGAAAACCATTCTTTTTCAATGGAATTTTTTTGTTATCAGGGGAAATCCTCTGGAATGCGAAATGGTTCTTTTTTTTTATCATCATCAATGCGTGGATTGGGGCTTGACAAAAGAAGGAATCTAATCAATAACAGGGCGAATTTTATTTTTAAGCTAGACAAATATCTAAATTATTTTAGTATTTCAATTTTTCAGATGTCTTAAAAATGTGGAAAGTTTTTTTTTTCATTGTTGAGGTATTCATCAATGGTTTTGAGATAATTGATATTTATCTATGCAAATGGTGTTGGAGACATGCTCAAGAGATGATTTTTACCATGTAGTACGGTGAAATCAGTGAATTTAGAATCCTCACCCTTCTGAAAATAAGGGGGACAGGGGACACGAGGCCAATTAGCTAGCACTTTGATGGAGGGGTATCCTTCTATCATATGCCTGGCGAGGCTCATAAGGGTGTGTTTACCCTTTTCCCCAGATCTCACTCTGCATTTTAACCTCCCCCCAACCCCTGATAAATGCCATATGTACTCTGACTCAAAATTTTTTCGTCAATATAACTCCTTGAAACCATTTACTCCAGCGTAAAATCACCAATAAGTCAATCTAAAAAAATTAAAACATAAAAAAGAAAATCTCTTTAATAAATTTCGCTCGTTTGCATTTCATCCCCCAAGGTATATGCGCAAATTTATTAAACATCAATTTTGTCTGTAAAAACTGTTATTTTTTTCGTTTATTTGATAAAAAAATATGAGTTAAAATTTTTATATTCAACAGACAAATGGCCGAGTGGCGTCAGGGGACAATGGTCAAAATAATAAAGTAAAATAAAAAATAGAAGCAAAATAGTTTGAATGGAAAAAACGTGTTTTATCGCATTCCATCGATTGATGCCAATGATGAATTTGCCAATTTTTCACGTTCACGTCAAGATATTTATATTTTCCGATTGTTCTCAAACATTTCACTCAATCGTGACTGCAAAAAAAAAAATGATGAAACATATGAAATTCCAATAATTTATTAAATACTTGAATTCAATGCAATTCTCCGCATGCCTGCCCAATTAATTCCTACAACTAACTCGATGGAATGTAACTGAAATAATTTCGTATATACAATATCACCTTGGAATATAACATCTATTCAACATTCCAGAATAGATTAACCAGACTAATGAGCAAATAGCAGCTTTGAAGTCGACAAAAATTCTTCATCTTTGCAATTATCCAAATAATAATACACCAGAAAGTCTTTAGATATACATCATTTAAAATTAATTATTACAAATAAAAAATTTTTCTCGAATAAATCGTATAATTAAGACGTTATGACTGTGAAGTAATAGATAAATAAATGGAAATGGATAGAATGTAAAATGAGGTAGAGATTAAGGCAGGGAGAACATGCTCTGGCAGCTCCTTCTGATATTGCAGATATTGAATATTGATAGGGTGACTTCAGGCGACTCGCTTGGACGACTTAATTCGACCCGAGATTTATCGCGCCACTTCCTCCAAGAGAAGAACGCTTCAAAGAGGTAACTTATTAGTCCAAGGTGGTCTTGGTAAAATTCAATAAATGCACGAGTAATTTCCTAGACTCTCAATAATAAAATTCTAACACAATTTATATAATAACTAGCGTGTGTAAAAATTAAATACAATCTGCTGGATAATTTCTCAACAAATTAGTTCCTCACTTGGAACAAGTTTCAGCGACTGTCCATCTTTACCCAGGTCTCTACTAACACTCGCAGTCCTGATGATATATTCAAAGTTAGGAATTCCCAGTTCGTGTTGTTTCAGGTGATAAACATCTTTTACCATAGAAGAAAGTTTCAAACCTCATGTTTGAAACAACAAAACTAGCATATTTCATATAATCAGAGTTAATAAATTATTCTAAACATATTTATAACGTAAACTAACACATTTGAAACACACGATAAAAGGTGTTTTTCAAACATAAAATTTCAAAACTAAATGATAAACTATTTTTTATATTATCATGATAACAGTTTAAAAAGCATTAAAAAATTTTTCCATCGTTGGTGGTCCGGTGGTCCACATACAATTCCACTCTCTACTGATGTTGCAGATTATGACTTTGAGTAACAAATATTAAGGTGCAAGAGTGCTGTTTAAGAAGGGGGACACACACACACTAATTTTCTTGGCATATTCGCATCACCAATGGCAATCTTGAGAGATTCGATCAAGGAATAACGAATGCTATCTAAATCTTCATGATGGAAACTACCGGGCGTGACCGAAGACGGATCAGGCTGTGCCTCAGGCTGTAAACGCGCGTGAGGTCTTGTCCTTCAGCACCTGAAATTTTGCGGATATTTATTATCATATACTTGAATCACCATCAGAACGATTAGAAATCAAAATATATCAAAGGCTGTGAGAAAAAACGGACTTGGTGATGACAGGAGAAATGTCTCGACAGTAATGTTTACTGAGGGTCCAAAGAATCCAACGATACCGTGGAAACATCGACTTTCCTTTGACGTTTTATATATCGCTGTGGGATGATGGCCACCAGGGTTGTTGGCGTCTTCAAAGTCAAACTGCAAAGGAAAAGAATCTTCTTCGCCTTTCATTTTTTAGTCTTGTCAAGTCGTTGGAAATTTAAACGTCAAAATGTTTTTGAAAGATACGATGGCAAGTCTGATTTTCATGATTTATCCAGGATGTATATAATTCCGTGCTTTCAATCTTACTAAATTTCAAATATTTTGATCAGCATTTCAACGTTGAAACCTATCAGAGTAGATATAAATTGCCTTTTTCTATGGCACAGAGAGAGAGAGAGAGAGAGAGAGCAGAGGACATAACAAAAAATGTTCATATATAAAAGGTATTCATATATGGTCAGGCATTACAATAGCTTTAAAAAGTACATAAAAAGGTCGTTAAAAAAGACGCCTTTTATGATGGAGAAATCCATAGTATACGCGTCCAACATACCTGGCTCTCAGAGTGTACCTGATGGTATAGTCTCTATGGTGATTTTGTAGATAGATTTTATTATTTTTTGCTGAAATAGCGCTAAGATTGTGGGTCGTTGGTGAAAATAAATATTCACAAGAGCTAGCAGAAGATTGAATGAAGAAGTTTAATGGCAGCAATTCATTGCATGCTACTTTATTTTAATTATACTTTGACGGCGCGCCAAGACCACCCATTTTCAAAGCATTTTCCTATGTTTGCCTACATATAAAAAACCATATTCCCATTGCTGTTATAAAATTATTATTTGCTTCTGTATATATGTATATTTACATTTATATATTCAAGTCTGCCTTTCATTATTTTAAATACAGCATGCATTCAAGTACCAATTATGATGGAAGCTCATTGAAGGCTAACAAGGGAGAGGAGTTATCATTAAAGAGATCCCCCTACCCAATTCATGTTTATCCTATGCCATTTAATCACATATCCAACAAAAACTACGCCATCAATTATGAGTAATTAGACCTCACTAATACTAGCCTTCAAAATCATAAATATTTTTAATTGTCATATTGTCAAATTTATATTGCAGTACAACTGCTCTACATTAATTCATTTCTATTAATTACGTGACTTGACAATCCATAAATTTAATCATCTGAAAACTGAAAAAATATACTTTTTTGTATGAAAAATTTCCATTATTTGATACAAAATGATTTTAATGAAAATTATATAACGATAAATAATTTTGTATAATTTTTCTTTAAATGATATTATATATATACTTGTAAAAAATCAAATGTAGATGTCAAGAGAAAATTGAGACAGTTTTCGTATAATGAGTCAAATTTAAAATTTAAATTCGTCATTGAGTTATGACTGAGGGTTTGTAATTTTTAAATCAGTACTTTCAAATTTTTGGAAGATAATTTAAACATACAAAAAAAAAGTCAGTTGCAATGGCGTGTACAGGTTGATTTATCGAAATGACTACCACCATTACGAATGAGAGGAAATATATAATAGCAGACTATACACAGAGAAAGCCATAATATTTGGCATAACCGATCATTAGCAAGGTATTAACTGCTGCGGACCTTAGTCTGTGGTTTTTTCAGCACTAAAAGCCAACAATAAAGCCATCATTGCTACAACAAGCCATCAGTCGATCTCGCGCGGGTTATACACTATAGATTTTATCTTATCTGATGGGGTCGACGAACTGATATTGGTATGGCGCGGGGTTCCTTGGGCAATCTAGAATGCTCCCATGCCAGCTATTCATCCTGAATCGAAAGCCTGACGTCGTATAACTCCACGTGACATCTTTGATGCCATCGAGTTTTGCCCTCTGGCAATTGATGACATTACATTCTTCCTTCCTGCCGTGGAGAGAAATAAGAGCTCCTTGCGCACCCGTCCGCCCTTCCATTCGCGTTTTACAATGTAAAGTACACTCAAAGGTAAATGAGAAATTAATTCATGTGGCTGAATTGTCAACGAGGAATCTACTTGGTGCTTTGCAACAAAGACTAGTTAACAAGTCGCCACTATTTTCCCTTGTTTTGTTTGTTCCCACCGCTTGCGAGTGTTGGCTTGATCCATGAGCAAAGGAAGTCAAGAATTAAGAATCTCCTGATTGAATTTTATCGCCCTCATGTTTGAAGATTCTCCGCTAAAGATAAGCTCTCGGGATGGCATTCAGAAAAGACGCGACTCCTCGCAGACATGCAGACAGACATTAAGATAAAGTTTTCTTCACGCGCTCTTTCTCTGCCAAAAAAAAAATGACGAAATATATTGAGGGTATACTCGAAGATTCTCAAGGTGTATTTCATGCCTTATTTATCAATTTCACTTAAATTTCACGAACTTGTTGCCTAAGGTGATTATAGCCTTGGAAAATAATCCAAGACAAAAGTATCGTCATGTTACACGCGCTGTATATCGCAAGCATTTATTTCGACTATTATATTTTGCAGAGGGTAATTTTTCACAGTGCCTGTACTCTTGGGTTATACATCCACATAATTAAGTCGTACAGATTGACGTAAATTGAGCAGGATTTTTATAAATAGAATGTGAAATACTTCTTTTTTTATTTCATAATTAACGTTTTCATGTTTCTTGTTTGAAATATCCCGAGAGAAAATTTCTCGGGTCAATTTGCACAATGTTGAGTGACTGCTGTGGACCGACTTTTGAGTAGTCACACACTAGGCCCACGGCAGGCACCGGTAGTGGACTTTAGGTCGACACGCAGTTACTTACACGGTCGACACGTATTGCTGCGTGCAGAATATGGCCGGTCCACAGCGGGTACTCACCGGAGCATTTGGGCTTATCTTGAAATTGTATATACATATATAATATATGTACATATGAACAATTATTATCTAATGAAAAATTTATTGATTAGTTGGAGCAATGTTAAATATTAGTTTACATTTTTTTATACTTAATAAAATATGAGCTGTTGAGTGTGTAAATCGTTCTCAGGAATCTATGCATATTTTTTTTCGTATTCTTTCATATCGTCTGCCTTTTTTGTGTAAATCGTTCTCAGGAATCTATGCATATTTTTTTTCGTATTCTTTCATATCGTCTGCCTTTTTAAGATTTTTCTCCGCAGCTAACGAATAGATCCTCACAGAATTAGAGACCTTCGTATCTCTAATCAAGAGAATGGTCAATCTTGAGATCCTTCGCAGCCCGGAAAAAAACCTGCCCTAACCGAGGCGCGAT